>RXPK01004316.1:0-74963 GCA_004143645.1 Protaetia brevitarsis
GTCATCACGCGGCTGTCGCCGTGTTTGTGATGTATTTACCAAATTACTATATTTATTTTAACAAGTTTCAGTTTATTTTTACATCGATTAGACATTTAAATCTAGTTTTTACTTTAATGTTTGTGTCCTCTTATGCTTGTCAGAGTTTCGATTTACGTGTATAGTGATTTTAGTTACGTGTTATAAATTCGTTTTAGGTTTTGTGTGGAATAAACTGTGTATAAACGTTGTAGTGGAAATTCTTGAAGTGACTTTCATTCGTTTGAGGGAGTAGAATAAGAAGAATTTGTAAAAAAAGAAAAATAAACACTGCACTTACAATCATTTCTTTTTTTTGATTTGCATTTTTTTTATTCCAACACTGTCTGCATTAATGTTTGGTACCAGACTAATAGATATTTTCATTTGCCATTAAAAAAAATATGAACCACTTACAATTTTGTGAATGTTAGTACGTGTAAGTACAAAGTATGAAGGTAAGAGCTGAAGAAGTGTATGTCCAAATTAACGTAAAGCTTGTAACTAACTAATGCTATTATTGCTTCATTGCACTAAATAAGCAAACATAAAATGCTTATACAAAGGCAAAAAATACTTTACATCAACAGAATCGCTCATCACAAAGCAATAACGATTTTACATTCATTGAAAATTAATTTAAAAAATGTAATTATCTAAAAATTTTCTTTCAACATGCAAAGATTTGATTGATGCAAAAAAAACAGTTTTATTGATTTAAGAGGATAGATTTAAAAAAAAAATGGGAGAGTAATTTTCTTTACGTTGGTAATATCTATTAAATTCTTGGATTGGTAGGACCGTATGGCCCTCAATACGTCACATCTAGAGTGCGCAAGAGATACCTTAATATTCTTGTATCATGGAACCAACCATGATAAAGAAAATAAGATATCTCTTGCGCATCTAGGTAAGACGTATTTGAGGGCAACAGTACTAAATCAATAATTTAATAGATATCACCAATGTAAAAGAAAATTAACTCCCAGTTTTTTTAAATCTAATAAGTCTAATCTCTAAAACTGTTTTTTTTGCCATTTTCTTCAATCAAAATTTACCATTGAAAAAAATTTTAGATAATTCACACTTTTTAAATGTAATTTTCAAATTGAATGCAAAATCGTTATTGCTTTGTGATGAGTGATTCTGTTAGATGTAAAGTATGGTTATTGCTTTAGGTATAACATTTCATGTTTGTTTATTTAGTGCAATGAAGCAAATAAAGCATTCAATAATTACAAGCTTTACTTTAACTGACTACACTTCTTCAGCTCTTACCTTCAACTTGTTGTACTTACGCGTCACTAAAAATTGACTAATTGTAAGTGTTGATAATTTTTTTTTTTAATGCAAATGAAATATCTATTAATCTGATCACAAACATTAATGCAGACAGTCTAGGCAATAAAAAAAAATGCATAAAAAAAAAAAAAAGAATTAATAATGAATGGTGAGTGCAGTTTATTTTGTCTTTGTTTTACAAAATTATTTATCAATTCTTATTATTCTACTCCCTCAAACGAATGAAAGTCACTCAAGAATTTCAACTACAAGGTTTATAACAGTTATCCCCAAAACTAAAACGACACTTAAAGACACCTAGCTATAAATCACTGATACACGCAAATCGAAACTACTACAAGCATAAGCTGACACAAAAAACATTAAATAAAAACTAAATAAAGTGTTCTAATACGATTTAAAAATAAACTGAAGCTTGTTAAAAATAGATATATATATATAATTTTGGTAATAAATCAACACAATGGCGACAGACCGAGTGATGACGTATCTGAGGGTCATGCGCGAAAAGACGAGTTTTGGTTTAGCATACCTTATTTTCTTGTATCATGGTTGGTTCTAGACCGGATCAGTCCGACCGCCCGTCCGTATGCCGTAACCGTTGCGCAGCGACGTTCGCAAAGGGCATTTTATAAATTCCGTTACCGTAATGTTTGCTCATGCGCAAATGACTTAGATTTGAATTTAACAGCTGTTTTTGGCTTTTTACTCCGGCACCAAGTTTCTTAGTAACAATTGCTAATAGATTATAGTGGTGTAATAGTTCTCCCTTGGCATATGTACTAATACTAATGTAGATTCTTTTTAACATATCGTACGCGTTTTTCTTGTAATAATACTAATAATGCGCGCAGAATTAAAATACTTATGTTATTATTATTAAAGATATGCCACTATATTTCTGAATTTATTGTAAATTTATTTATTGTCTTCGCCATACGGGAAATACATTACATTACATTATAGTATAATACAACAAACAATATTATTTATAAAACTAACAAACATCAATATGATGAATAAATAAAGTGAATACTATGTATACCTATGTACTAAAAGAAGCCGCTCTCAAAGATGATAGGCCTAATTAAGAGGGCAAAGTTAGAGAGCGTCCTCTAGGAAAAAAGGGGATCACGATAGATCTGGAAAGATCGCGGTGAAACAGGGCGATAGGCCACCCCAATCCTAATCTAATCTAATACTTTGTACTAATATGTATAATAAGAATTGCACAACGGCTATACTTGCTACGTATTTGCTATAACCACTTGCACAGTCCTTTTGATGGCTGCAGCCCATGTAATAAAATGACCCTATCACAAAGAGGAATGCCACAAGCACACATTCGCAGACACCGTAATAATAATTATAATATTTTAATTTGGTTGAATATCTCTAGATTCTGGAAAAGAAGACTGTTGAATCATTTCAAGATTACATATAGATCCATTCTTTATACTTGAACAATAAATTTGAAATATTTAAACTAATTAAATGATAGTCCAGTCACAAAAACCTTCTTTCTACGGAATTTAATTATACGAAATAGGGAATCATATTTGTAAGACGCTTCCTTAAATTCTGACCATCTTTGTAAAAATCAGGCACAAGTCATAAACTGTTAAAAGAAATTTAAAATTTTACGATATATGTTCTGATTGGTTGACCGCATGCCCGTAACGTAAAATGTTAAATCTTTCTACGGGCGGACGGAACGGGCTTGAGGAATATAAATGGTTACACGCACGACGACTCATGTTTTTCTTACGTTTACGGTATACGGGCGGGCGGGCGGACGGTAATCTATAAATTGGGCTTAACGAAACAAGAGCAGATTAAACGGCTATTAGAAACTCCGTCTGCTCCGAGTCCCGAACCGTTCGAAATATCAGGTATACGATCTCGCAACCATCTCTAGTCCTACCACTAACATAAATTAAATTGAAATTTTTGATAACCAAGAAAAAAAGAGTTACATGCTTCCAAGGATGCAGAAAATTACGTAGAATCCGAATTGATAAAAAATTATAACATAAATAATTGAAAAGTTACAGCAAAAAAAACTCATTTCGAATTTTGTTAAAAAATATTTATAAATAAAGAAGTTATTAATGAAGATCATATTATCATTCATGAAGGCTTGCCTGAGAGAAAAACTAATACCAAACAAACGAAAATCAAACAATGTGAAGAATATAATGAAGAACAATTGTGTGATCCATGAAAATAGTGAAACCAGAATTGAAAAAAAAAAACACTCATCCTTGGATAGATTACAACTAGAATTACTAAAGTTATACAGAGTAATGAGAAATATTTTAGAATAAAAGAAATCATAACATATACCGACATTGCAATATTTTATGTTATATATCAATAAAAACAAAAAAAAAGGAAATTACAACAGCTCACAAAAGTGAAAACAGGTATCTAGGTATTACAATTTTCACCCAGCCGTCACAAGTCTATCTTCTTCAAAAGCAAAAACGGGTGTTCTTCCTTTCAGTAATGGCCATTGAGATGGAGCGGGCGATATAAAATCGTCCGGAAGACAACACAATTAGAAATGAATACATACAAAGTGGACCAGCTTCCCGGCCCAGCTGTAGTGTCGTGGCTTAGGGCTTGCACCGGGGTTTTACGATGCCAGCTTCTGTTCCACTGAGTGAACGGTTGCTGTTAAACCATGCTCCTTCTGCTGTTTGTGGACATGTGGACACTAAATCCTAAGGTGGAGGAGGGGGCCAAGCCGAAGGGATGCGTGGCTGAATAGATGATCAGTTAATATTGGTACCCACCTGGGGGCAACAGCCGACACCCCCTTGTATACACGCCTTGTGCCTATAATGGAAGCTCTGTAGGCATCGACGAAATACTTCTTCCGTACTCGTGGAACTCATTATGGAACCAAGAGCAACTAAACATTTAACACTGGAGTCTGAAGAGAATCCACAACGCATGGAGACTGAAGAGACTCCAGAAACAAGATCTACAACAGAACTTGCACAGCGGTCTGATAGTGAGACTGCTGAGAAGAAAGACCAGGCACCCCAGGAGAGAAGAGTTCTCTCGGGGGCCCAACGGAAGAAACTGAGGAAGATGAGGGAGCAGGGTATTGACACCAGCAATATAAGGCTCCTCCTTCCAGAGGTAAAACCAAAGAGTACGCCTGAATCGACAGGGGCCGTTAAGCGAACCGTGTCGACCAGGGGTACTCCTGAGAAAAAGGCGATCAAACGGACGAAACTTGCGCCCGGGGTCGCGAATTACAAGGCTGCCCTCAAGGGGATCAAAGCTGCCATTATCCCAAAGGATTACCCGCCAGCGTGGTGATGGGGAATCCGTGGGAGCCATCAGAAAGGCCCTGATGGACATCATAGATAGGGCGGACAGGGCGCCGAGGTTTGAATCCTCCCGCCTCATGGACGACTACTATGGGGTAATCTGTGCGGAGGACTCCTTCACACAACGAGAGACTATCTCGCACAAGAAAAAAATTGGAAGCTGATCAGAAGCGTGATGAGCTTCCAAGCAACAGCGAGTGCTGGCATTCCTGCCAGAGACTACGAAGGAGGATCTGACAGTAAGGTTTGAAGCGACTCGAAAGACAGAATCGGGCTTCAAGGTGACCCCTTGAGATAAAATAAACTCAGCTACGCAGAAGAGGGAACTCAAGGGAAACTCAGACGTCGAACATCTGGGAATTAAAATGGCGCTGAAGATTTTGCAAATCAATCTTCAGCACAAGAAGACAGCCACGGCGACAGCTCTGTCAAAGCGTGGCTGGCTGAAGACGTTGACATCCTACTAGTCCAGGAACCCTGGATTACCAAAGGTAAAGTGGGAGGATTACAGATTAGGGGAAGGGAGCTGATAGTGGGTGCACCTAATACTAAAATCAGAACTTGTATCTGTTTCAGATCTGATCTGGACGTGATGCCAATCATGGAACTGTGTACCGAAGACATGACGGCAGCCAGACTTAAAGTGACAATAGATGGAGAGGTACTAGAGACGATCATTGCGTCTCTGTACCTACCCATCGACTCACCAGAAGGACTACCTGGATCTAATATGGAGACCCTAGTGGCGTTTACCAGCAAGAATTGTTGGAGCTGATACCAATGCTCATCATGTGACATGGGGCAGTAGGGACAATAATTCAAGAGGTAAGTCTCTATTTGAATATTTATGTGGTACTGAACTTGACTGTCTGAACGATGGGCGACAAACCGACGTTTAGAACACGAGGGCGGAATCACTGATTGAATATAACTCTCTGCACTCTAGGGGTACGGGAAAACATCAGGAATTGGCACGTATCAGATGATTCATCTCTATCTGATCATGCGTACATATCATATTTACAGAAGCCTGAAGATGGTCCAAGCCAAAACTGTTGCTATAACTAATAATTAAGGATTGATCCGAACAGCACTTTTATTAATTCTTCAAAAAAAGTTATGGGCCGGACCCTTATTTAATGAGGTTGGAACACCCGGCACAAATACTCTATTTTAGTAAACGTAAATAGGTACAAAGATTGGAAACTAATTAGCAAACAAGGTAACCTGAAGAAGATTGACCACCTATAAAGCGGATGGATTTACTATTGGTAATAAATGCAACATTTTTAACAAGCATCATTTCGCTTTCTAAAATCTTTCAAATTAGTGAGGTATGACATACCTGCAAGTCACAAGTGCAAATCTCTGTAGCTACGTATTTTTTGCGAGATTCTTCGTTAATACCGGCCGATAATACAGGCGAGAATGAACTATTATAATCTTCCTCTATTATACTGTCTGGTGTAGTTAATGTACTGTTAAACTCTTCACATGTAGTATTATCCATAAAGTCACATGTAGCATTCTCAAGATTACTGTTTACAGAAAGTTCCATTTCTTCTGTTATATTCGTGCTATTGTGCATGCTAGATTCCACACAATAGAAAAGTATAACACAGTGTATTATTGTCCACATTTTAATCAGTTGTATTCGACTCCAAATTTATTGAAATTTTTCATAATTATATTTACTTCAAACGAAATCACACCCATTGCCTCCGTATTCAATTTGTATCTATTATCTGGTGAAAATATCAAGTCAGGGTACTTTAGCTGTGGTCCTCCTCCCAAGAAGAACTGTACAAAACGTTCCCTAATAGTGCCAAATGGTCTCCAGGTGTAGCAATTCAGTGTATGGTATCCAGGACTTGTCGGTACAGAGACAAAACCGTATCCAAACAAATGTGCTCTACCAAGCCAATCTAAATGATAAATTTGTACATATATTTTCGGCCAGCCTGTTTAAAGAAGAAGTATTTTAAGCATCAATTGTTAAATTGGTATATTGTGACGATTGGACACCATTATTATTAAACGCGTATTGATATAAAATTGTCATATGTTAAATGACTAAAAATTTAACATATAAAAAGTAACGTATGTCCTACAAGTTTTGCCACAAAATATTAATTTTCTTAACGATTAAATTTATACAAACACTTATTAGTTATCAAAGTATAACTTAATACTAAACTAAAATACATTATTAAAATAAGTAAAGTAACCCATTCTCCACCCATCATACTTACACCAATTTCTGTAGCTGTCTCTTGTACGACGCTGGACGGACTCAAAATCAACTACAAAATGTATGTGGTGTTGTCCAACCCGCTTTTCGGCATTTCTAGTATAATGGCATAATGTCAAACCAGGCTAAAGCATAATATTTTCATCAACATGATGTTCGTTGACAAATTGAAGCAATTTGGAAGGACAATTAATAATATAGCTCCAACTGCTCAATACTTCGTCTCTTACTCTTTCTACAAAAGATTGAGTCATACCCGTCATAGAGATTTCGTACCAAACAAGCTCTATCTGCCCGCAATGCGGTAAATACCCGGAGTCTTCCACTTTGTGAGAGGATTGAACATGGCATTCCCTTCACATTCTGCTATTGTGCGAAAAAATCGTTCTGCGTAGAAATAATAATTTCATTCTCTAAGATTCGGAATATTTCAGTATCGTACATCGGCTCGGCCAAGTTGTATAGGTATACTTTTTCAGAGTTCTAATTTATACGATATCGTAAAGCAACAACTTCACCGTAACAACTTACAAGAAAAAAATGTAAACACACTCATTTTATTAAAGGCAACTTAATATTAATAGTTTATTTTTATTTAATTTAAAGTCATTGAATTCTGTGCCAAAACTTTTAGAACATACGTTCCATAATTATAAAATCAGTAAAAGTAATTATCCTTTATCATTTGAAGCAGAAAGACAATTTGAAGAAGACATTAAGAATTCATGTTTGACTTATTGCAATAAACCGATAGAATATGCTACGAGGCGGGTTATGGCATGGTCTATTGTTATTGCACCGCCTGGTGACATTTTCTATCGGTTCATTGTATTTAGGCATTTTCTTTGATGTTTATTGCAATATTTCAAATAGTTTCATTAATTTAAATTTAAGTAAGTGCCTATCAAAGCTATCAACATATTTTTTGTTAATAATTATATATACCTGGTATTCCTGTTGATACTAGGTGGACGTCGATAGGAAATGACCACCTACATGTATCCTCAAATTCCGAATAAACGACTGGAGTTTGGCCTTCCTTTGGCCCTGATACAATCTTCCAGTTGACTCCTAAACACCATTAAGTAAAATCCATAAACAAAATATCTGATGTAATACCTAACGACTAATAAATATAATAAATATAATTTACGTGGATTTGGCCGTAAAAACTGAAAACAATACACAACTCAAAAATATTTTATTGCATTTAAAGAAATTCAAGCGCTTTTGTATGTTTTTCAACCAATTTCGCCACCAAACACTTTAAAAGTTTTTTGCCACAAAAATACACTTACTGAACGTACTGCTGTGTACTGAATGTACCAAAGAAAATGCAAAAATTAAATTAAAAATGAAAAATTAAATTAGCTAGCTCAACGGATAAAAATTTAAAAGGACGCAAAAGAACAATTAAACTCAGAGTTACCCTCGCAAACTAAAACTAATCACGAAAAGTAAATTGTGGGTGAAAGAAATCTGACTTTCTTGAATACCCCAAAAATTGAAAAGGTTTAATCAAAAATAAAAGAACAGAATTTGGAATGACGTTAAATAACAATCAAGAATTTTTTATTATACAAAAAAAAATATTAATTACAATTATGCAGAAAAAAAGAACCGTGGACAAAAGATCCTGGTCTAAATCAAAACTGCTCGATTCTAAATTACAAAAGGACAATACTAAATCCTTTATCAAAGCAAAAAGAACAAATTAGTTCAGGAAGATAATTCTTTTTCACGAAAATCCACGTGGTTTCAAATTAAAATAAAATACATTCGTGGAACACCAGAAATTTGCAAAAATGAAAACTAAAAGCAAGCACAATGCTTCTATTCACCCAAACCGAGGTGATTAATGAAATAAAACCGAAACAGCAAACAAGACAACGGAAAAATTTAACTCTTTAAAATTATAATGAGAAAATTACAACTAATATCTATCTTCCTGCACAAAAATAATAAATGATCTTATATCTAAATTGTGTACACAACAATATAATAACAATTATTATCAAGCGAGTTCCTTGATGGACGAAATAAATCAATAAACGCGAATTCAAATCTTTAAATCATAAGTATTATAAAATGGCAGCAATGAAAATAAAATTTTACGTCTACTCACGCTCTGGTCTATCTCGGAACTGAGTGACAATCTCGCCTGCGCTACGCGCCGCACGATCAGCCGCCAACAGAAATAAACATAACAAACTAGTGAACGCAAAACATACAATGAATGAAATTAATTTAAAACGACAGAACACTTAACTAAATAAATCATACAATCAACTCATTAACTAAATCTTATACAAAATAAAATATTTGAGCTTGCGAAAACCCGCCCGAAACATCGACAAAGACAGATCGGAGTAAACTTGAAAACATCTGTGCAACTTAAAAAAAAAAACTCTCGCGAAATCAAGGTGTCCGCAGCAGTACGTTTCGATACGCCATCATCAGCAATAAAATTGATCTGAATAAGATAATAATAACACCATCTCGATCTGTTCAAATTATCCCAAACAAAGAATTTTAAAACTTGATTAAGAATGTCCCAGGTAGCGCACACAATATTTGTAAAATATGTATTTCATATTTTACAAATGAGAAATATTTCCAACATAAACAACACATTTATATAATATTTGTTTATAACTGTGCATATATATTTGAAAATCATATTTATTATACATAGAAACAATATTTATATCACACATTCCAAACCTAAAATTAACATTCAAGATATACGCAATATTTATCAAATACTGCGAGTTTAATATTGATTGCAAAATATTTTTTGAATATTTATTTTATAATCGTTTTCCAATATCTTATTTTGGTTTTACGAAAATATTTATTTAATATTATTTTATGAGTCTAACACGTATATTTATTAAATGTGTATTTTATACATATTGTAACGTTTTTCTATTCTTAAAACGTTGTCGGGGTTTAGAAAAATACACAAGCGATATATTTAAATTAATTTGATTTATTAACACACTTACGAATTACTTAAAGTCTATTAAATAAGATCAAAATAAACACTAAATTAAATGACTCACTAATTACTATTAAAAATGCTTATTAATTAAATCACTTAATTACTAATGTCTTAATTTATGTAAACGATTTATTTGCACCGATATTTATATCACACGTACTAATTCGCTCGTATTTATTTCCCTCGCTATCCGCACTATTCAACTCGTATCGACTGACTGACTAACCAGCCAATCCCCACACGTTATTTATATTTGGCGCGAGATTACGAGATTTTTCCAGACACATCTAAGGCGTGCTTCTAGATTCAGAAGAATAATCACGAATCTTCGACCCGGTACTGGCCTCTGTCATTGCTCGCACGTAGTTCCTTATTCCGCTACGTGGGCGCCATCCAGGAGCGCCTAACGAAACCGCCAATTTAAAATTGGCGCTTGTTACACTGCCCCCTCCTTACAACAGGAACACCTCCATGAAGGTACGAACATCGCTCTCCATTCCTACACAAGGAAGTCCGGAAGAAATAGCACGCTACCGTCTGTCGCCTCCCTTCTACTACCGCGGGTTGGAGCTGCATACTAGGAACTCTATTCCAGTGTATCGGTAAATTTCTTCGAGCATGTTCCTTACGACCCTCCAGTTCAAGCCATCCAATCCACAGCCTATTTTTGGCACCCAGATCTTATTGATCCCCAGCTCGAACAGCTGCTCTCTTAAACTTATCAGGCTGTCTCACATCGCCCGGTAGGTTGACTTGCCAACTGAGGCTTCTTTGGTCACCAAATAGAATAAAGGCCATTTCTTTCCTGGCAAGTGCACAGCCTTGCCCACCTCAGTGTTCTGGCTTCGGAGATCTTGGACACCACCAAATTTCTTCTTGAAGACGGTGGCTATCCCCTTGCCCATTCTTAAATCTTGGGCAACACAATGTGCTAACGCGCACCCTTCAGAAGCCAAAAACAAATCCTCCTGAATCTCCGTTGTTACACCGTTACGCACTTTGCGGCCATTCCCATATTTGCCCATAAACTCCTCATAGCTGAGTTCTTCTTCTGGGAGTCTACAAACTCGGACAATCTGCTCGCTCTGCTGATTGTCCCCAAGAAAAGGAGCTAGGCGATTAAAATGCACCACTCTTGCCTTACCATTGGGTTTCTTTCTGATGCGGCAGATGACGTCATTAATTCGCTTTACCACTTCGTAAGGCCCGTCCCACGATCGTTGCAGCTTAGGCGAGAAGCCTCGACGTCACTGAGGATTGAACAGCCAGACCAGATCTCCAGGCTGATATCCGCCTTCATTCGGTCTGATGTCGTAGTGCTTCTTCATGCGGTCACTTGCTTCATGGATATTCGCCCTCACCCGATCGTGAATATCATCCATTCGCCTCCGCAAGTTCGAAACGTAGTCATCTCCAACTACTTCGGTTTAAAGCCGAACTTAAGATCGCATGGTAAGCGCAGCTCTCGTCCAAAAAGCACACTAGATGGACTGTGGCCAGTGTTTTCATGGACCGATGCTCTATACACCAGCAAGAACCAGAAAGAAAGGTACGCCCTTCTTTAGCTTTCCTGGATAACTATTGACGTTCATCAGTCGGACGGGCAGTTTTTCTCCTGCTTGTATCACTGCCTTAGCGACCAGTATTCCACGACCTTGACCGCCAATCGCTCCCGGTTCCAGCATTAAAACTTGGCCTTTGGGAATGTCTCCACTCAGCCTCGCTTCCACAATGGTTTCACTGCGGCTCGCCACGGTCTGGTTGAGAATAACTTCTTCTTTGCCAACCTTTAGTACTCCTGCTTGCAAGTCTAGCTTGAAACCAAATCCTGTCATTATATCCATTCCATTCTTATGAACTATGCACAAATTGAGTGTGCTCCTGTGCTCGGTTTCGTTGCGTTCTCGGGACACGTTAATAAATCGATCTATATCAATGTTCAGATATCGTGTTTTACGGATAAACTATATTATACAGTAGTGCTCACAGGGCTACGTTAATATAGAGAGAGGAGAATATAAGTGGGGAGTGTGCATCGCACAGCGACGAACCCGAGATGTTCCTGAGACGTATCAGTTGCATATCACAGAACACTCTACTAGAATGGCAACTTAATATAATTAACTGGTTTCAAATAGCGCCTCTAGTTGTTGGACCGGTACTAAAAAAATGCGCCGGTATAAAATCCCTTTAATATTTTAAAAAAAAATTAATTAATCGTTGGGACTGGGAAAGTGCGTCTCTTGAATACTATTACTTTTGAAGAGACGAAAAAAACAAATATTGTGAATACTGTTTAAAGTTTCACATATGTTAGTAATGTATGTATAAATAGCACAAAAATGCAAATATAAAACACTATTACATCTTTTTATAGCTTACGTCTCTTCAAGAGTATCAGTGTTCAAGATACGCACTCTTCGAATCCCAACGACGGTATTCTATATTTGTATGGGTAAGCTTGAAATATGGATGTTTCAAAAGAACGGAATCTCTTATATAAGCTTTTATTTAACATATATATGGTTAGTGTGCGTAAATAGGCATATCCCTTAATGCTCAAATTTCCGATTCTAGCTAGCCATATACTGGTCATATTTTTATTTTTCACTGGAAATCGATGCCTAAAATATTTCTTATATTACACTATAAGAGCATAAAATATATAAATGTAATCACTTGATGATATACATCCTCACACCTTCCACGCAACACTTCTTTTGGTAAACAGGCATGATGCTGTTCGAAAATAATAAATATCCACACTGCTGTGCAATTGCCTGTTGCGGCAGGATTGAGACAAAAAGTCTCTAATCCTGCGAAACAATACAATGTAAAATACTCTGAAATGCTACGGAATTGTTGAAATTAATAAAATTAGTAACAACACGAATTTGTATTGAAAATATTTACCCTTAGTAATCACTAAATCTTCAAAAGACTTCTGAAAAGAACTGATTTTTAATATTTGATGGCAAGCCAAAACAGTGAAAAACACCGCTCAACACTTTCAATACAGCCCAATGCTCAGAGACAGCCAAACGGAAAATGACAAGATGGTGACAAACGACAATTCAAGCTACTTCGCTTCTTCGCTATCGGTATAATTTTTCCTCTACATTACCGACAGAATATTGGTTTAGTACCGGTCCGTTCGCTAGATGGCGCTGACATTCGTAACTACTTCGACGTATTTTAGTCCCCACCCCATGTTGCATATAACCTGTGGGAGAGTGCAGAACAGAATGGAGTATTCACTGGCGGAAAAAGGACAAATCCTAAAGTGGTATCATCAAGGTCACTAGGGTCGAGTGACCTTGTCAATTGTAGGTCTTTTTAGAAATAATTTTGAAAATCGGCGTGTTCCTTGTATTGATACAATTCGCCGCTTTGCAAATAATTTTGATAAATTCGGATGTGTTTCACCATATGAACATAAGAAACCAAAAAATAATACGAATGAAGAAGGAGGACGTGATGATATGCGCTAGCGTTGAAAATAATTTTGCATTTTAAACATCAACGCAAATAAGTCGACAAGTAGGTGTATCGCGTGCAACTGTGGGGAGGGTTCTCAAAAAAAAAAAATACCGGTGTTATCATATTCAAAAAACAAACGAAATATTTCCGCATAGCAATCACGAGCGAATTCAGTTTTGCCTAAATATTATCGAAAAATCTGCACAAAACGAAAACTTTATAACAAATATTCTATTCACAGGCGAGTCAACATTTCCTTTGCATGGTGCACATAATCCTGTGCAAGTGCGATATTGGTCTACTACTAATCGACATGTTACGTATACCGCCCACACACAATACCCTCAAAAGTTAAATGTGTGGGTTGGTATACTGGGAAATAATATCATTTGTCCTTTTTTTATAGACGGTGCGTTAAACACACAAAAATACCTTGAGCTGTTGGAAAACAATGTTATTCCCTCTTTACGTAGAATACCATATGTTGATATGGTTCTAGGTTAAGTATAATGACACGACAATATCTTAGAGCCGCTTTCGGTGATCGAATCATTTCGAAACAAGAAACAATTAGTTGGCCAGCCAAATAACCTGATTTATCCCGAATGTTTTTTTTCTTTGGGACTATGTAAAATCAAAAATTTACACATTTGAAGAGCAACGGGACAACAATTTAAATGAATTACAATTAAAAATTACTAATTGTTTAGAATCAATTACACCAGACGTACTCGGCAATGTTAGACGGAATTTCTGTAATCGAATAGCTCTTTGTTTGGAAATAGGAGGAGGCCGATTCGAGCATTTAAAGTTAAATTAGTTCTTTGAATTATTACTTTTATTTATTTCTTTTGGCTAATTCTGAATATCTTTTAAGTTTCGTTTTAATCAGGAGATATTTACTTTTTTTTTATAATACGGGAGACACCTTTAGTTTTATTTATTTTTGGCATTATTTTAGAGATATTTCATATTTTTATCTTTCAAAATATTCGTTTTATTAAAAGCATAGGTACTATTTACGTTGTATTTTATTTACTTTTATGACAGGAAATAGGGGCAAATAACAATAAAATTGAAGAATTTACATGTCAAGTGCTTTGCGTTGTGTGTGAATAAGTTCACCGCACTTTCTGGCTAGCCAGGGTGTTGTAGTATGCGACTACGCCAACCATGCTCCCACCCATATTCCCCGTTCCGTATATTAACGTAGCAGTGTGCGCATTACTGTATATATTTTGTTTATGAATGGCTCACCGTTCACAGGTCGTAACTACTATAAGAACTAATACTGTTGGTTGGTGACAGTTTTATAATGAAACCAAGGGTGCGTAATTATTTGAATTTATTAAATAACAGACGTTTAACCCGCGCACATAAAATCACAAATCCAAACTCGTAAATCTTTAACTGTTCCCAAAACACGTACATTTCCCTCAAAGATACAAATAATAAATTGATTTTTTTAGAAAAAAAAATAAATTGGTAACAGCGCAGCCGCAGTTAAAAACTACGCCGTGTCGTTAAATCTCTCTGCAAAAAGCCGACAAAGCAAAGCCGCCGCTAATGTGCTTTGGTGCAGCCGACAAACAAAAAAGAAAATATATAGTACATAAGAAAGATAATGAAATGCACACAAAACAAACGAAATAGTATTGTAAGTAAACACTAAACAATATATAAATAAGAATTATGGATACGAACAATTTTACTGTGCAATATTTGAAAGATAATTTTAATTTTTTTAGTTATGAACAAAAAAATCAAGTTAAAAGTGTGGGCAGACCAAAACTAGAACTTAATTTCACGCAAACTACAAAGGACAAATCTAGAGACTTTACAAGAAAATTTAGGAAGGACATGTACGAAAAAAAATGATTGGATTTGTGGGTGCAGTGTTAGTAACACTTTGTTTTGCTTCCCCTGCCTGTTATTTTGTCGCGGTGCTGCAGAACCATCTTAGTCAAAAACTGGAGTGACGGATCTGAGTCATTTGGCCCAAAAAATAAAAAAAAAAACATGAGAATGCCCAAGCAAAACTAGATATACGACAACAACTTGATAGTGCATACAGACGAAATATTCAATAGTAAAATGAACAAGTAAGAAAAAATTAACATGTTCTTTCAAAAATTATTGATTGCATAAAGTTTTGCGAGGTTTTTGAGCTGGCACTTCGAGGCCGCGATGAAACGAAAGATTCCTCTAATCCCGGAATTTTCAGAGGTCTAATAAATTTCAGTTCGGAATTAGATATAGCACTAAAAGGTCATTTTGAAAATTCTGTTGTTTTTAAAGGTACTTCAAAAGTTTGCATGTTCTTGATTTTGTGAACATCCTACGCTTCCGACCACGAGCCGCCACTGATAAGCAGAATCACAAAGTAGAATTTGCAGTGTTCATTTCCAAGATCGTCGGTTTACAATGGTTTACGAGATTGTACGATCTACAATACCTATAATCATTCAGGAGAACGAATGTTCTTCCAAAACAGCTTTAAATATGATTATTATCTTGTGGTTAACACATTAAATTGTGTCTATATATAATACACGTACAGAATGAACGACCATTCGGCTGGGAAGCTAGTGTAATGCGTAAAAATTTTATTAGAGGTATCCCAGTTTGAAAACGAGTTTTACAGAGGGCAAGTTCAGAAAGGCCTTTAGAAACGAATTTCTTGTGTTATTATTTTTTTTTTAATTTGCATATTGATCGCCCTTTTTTTGATTTGAGATATTCCGGTACAAGTTGCTTATAAATCTTATAACGCACTAGCGTCTCTATAACCCATAAACGCATTCCGTCAAGTGTGTATATAGCTTTATAGTAACATTAAATTAGAAAACGTAAATTTAGTTGCACTACTAGTGCCGCTACTTGATTATTTCGCGCTAAATTATTTAGAAAGAAATATTCAGCTTTTAAATACTTCATACCCACGTCATTCATAAAAAATATACTAATATTTTATAAAACTTTTGTATATTACGTAATACAGATAATTTGAATTTCACGCCAAAAGGAAACCCAAGGTTCATCGGTTCGAAGTTTCAAAAACCAATGTGAATGACAAGTGACGCTACAGATACCATTAAAGGGAAAGGAGAGGATGGATACACGATGACGCTGTGATGACGCGCCTTGCGATCATTCTCGTGTTTGTTTACATTAAAAGGTTAGTATTGGGGTATTCTGTTATATAAAAAGAACTTGAAAGTATATTGCAAGACAATAGTTTAATAACACTGCGTAGGCTTTCACGGCCGGTGTGACTATAACTAACAGCTTCTTGCGAGTTTCGCCGTGTGTCAAAACTTTCGCTCGACGTTTCGCTGTTCATACTGACAGCTTCTTCAGGATAACTGAACTGGTTGGAGTTCAGTTATCCTGAAGAAGCTGTCAGTATGAACAGCGAAACGTCGAGCGAAAGTTTTGACACACGGCGAAACCCGCAAGAAGCTGTTAGTTAATAGTTTAATAGTTCTTGTTGACAAAACATTAATTGAAAAATTTCTAAATTAAGATTTTTTTAAAAAATAAATATTTAAACTTAAAACAAACAAAAAATCACTGGAAAGAGAGAAGTTAAATCTAAAGGACGCAAATTTGCCAAGAAAAAAAGAAAAAAAAACATTACATAAATCTGTATTTCTAATTTTTTTGTTTTCTTAATTTTTAATTTAATGTGATTTTGTTAGCTTAACTTACTTATGTTTATGATTATACAGGGTGATTCTCAATATATGCGACAAACTTTAAGCGCTGATTCCTGGGGTTATTTTGATCATTAAAGTTCAGAAAGAACATATGTCCAAAATCGCTTAGTTCTAAAGTTGTACAATGTTTAATTGTAAGTTAACATAATTAATGTTTTTATTATAAATTAAAATAATTAGTAAAACAAAATTAACTTATACTAACTGTTGAAAATGACCGCCCCAACTGCAATACAGTTTCTATCCTCCGTCGTATTGACTGGCGAGTCCGTTCTAAAATACCAGGGGTATTTCGAATTGTTTGAAAAGCTGCGATAATACGATTTCTCAGTTCATCGAAATTTTCAATGGGAGTCGTATAAACTAATGATTTAAGGTAACCACAGAGAAAAAAATCCAAAGAATTTAAGTCTGGAGATCGAGGAGACCACGGTTGTGGACCTCCCCGTCCTATCCACCGATCTGGATACGTATTGTCCAAAAACTCGCGCGCAACTAAACTAAAATGCGCTAGAGCACAGTCATGCATAAATTACATTTGCAATCTTAATTGCAACGGAACTTCTTCCAGCAGTAGGGGTAGCTTGTCTTCAAGAAAATTGCGGTATACCTGGCCATTTAACCGCACCGGTAAAAAATTTGGACCTATCAAGTGATCTCCAACAATTCCGGCCCACACATTGACAGAGAATTGATGCTGATGACGGGCATTCACTAGTTCGTGCGGATTTTCTTCGACCCATATGTGATTATTATGAAAATTAATAATCGCGTTTCTAGAGAAAGTAGCCTCGTCGGTGAAGAATATTTGAGGCAAATAGTCAGGATTTTGTGTGATTTGATAACGGTCAGTTGACCCCCATTACCCCACTTATAATTTCATTCATTTTCAGATGCCAAGAAATTACAAGCGGATTACTGAGAAGGTTGTTTGGACTGAAGAGGACTTGTCAAGTGCATTTGATGAAGTAAAAAATGGAATAAGCCAAAGACAAGCGGCCAAAAATCACCACATACCATTTTCTACATTTCAGCAAAGATACAAGTCTTCAACTGAAGGCGGGCCAAGCATGGGGAGAAAGCCAGTATTTACTAAACAACAGGAGGCCGATATTGCTTCAAATGTGAAGACTTTAGCGAGTATGTATTATGGAATGACTCCACTTCAGCTGCGAAAATTAGTTTATGAATATGCAGAACTGTAGTGAACTAAAAAAATAGACTCAAAAACAAGAAATGTGTTCACCGAAGTATCTATGACCCAATTCGTGATGAATTTACAATGAACACTAATACAAAGCGCAAGCGAAATGAAAGTTCCTCCTCAGAGTCGGACATAGAGCTGGATGATATTTGTCAAAACTCATCTGATGATGACATGCTGCAAGAAGAGGAGGGTGACCTTCGTGAAAAAAAGGGAATTAACCATTGAGAAGGAGGCAGAATTAAAAGAGAATGATTTTGTACTTGTAATTTTTTCCAATGAAAAAACTAAAAAAAATCGTTGCGCAGGTGACTGAATTACGCAAGAAGGTTATAACTGTAAAGTTCATGCGGCAGTACCAGGGTCAGCCAAATATATTAATTTTTCCGGTTGTTGATGATAGTTGTATTACGAAAGCTGACATTGTTGGAATATTAAGTCATTACAAAAACCTAAGATATGTGAAACTTCAATTTTATTAAATGTTTTTTTTTTTATAACTAGACTGTGTCTTATAAATCCCGATTAAAGTTTTTTCCACAAGTAGGTTGTATTTATTTGGTTACATTAGGTAATTTCTTGACCGCCATTAGCCATATGGGCGACCGTCATTACCCGATGCAAGGGGAAATGACAATCAAACACTGAATTTTACTTTTTCATTTTTTATTTTTACTATTTAGTGATTTTAGAACTCAGCGCATAAACATGTTTAGACACGACATATATAGATCCTTTAAAGCACAAATATGTTAAAATTGGTTCCAAAAGACGGAGTTATGGACAATTTCCCTTAGGTGAACGTCATTCCCCCATTCTCCCCTATATAATATTTTTGCTTGATTTACTTACGTTTACTATTACATAATAGTAGAAATTCGTTTTTTATTATAAAAAATAAATATTTAGTCTGGGAGTACAAATCGCCATTTGTTTTTACATATATGCACCACTTATTAAAAACAGCATACATGATGACGCGTTCGCGCTCTTTCTCTTGATTGGCTGAAAAGTTACGAGGTAACTTTGTATATACGGACCTTGATTATATACATTAACCATGGTACAACTTTACAAGGTATGCTCACAACGAGAACGTTATTCTGCTGTTATTTGCCGAGATGCGTCATAGGAGCTACCAGTTGTCAAATATTACTAATGCAACCTAACAGAAACGTTGGCAGTTGACAGCTCCTATGACGCGTCTGGGCAAGAACAGCAGAATAATGTAAACTGTTAAATGACTGTCAAGAGCTTCTTTGACAAAAGTCGAGCTTGCTTTCCGATTGGCTAGACCGAACTCGGAAAGTGGCGATTCCGCAAAGTTAAAATTTGCTAAGTATCGGTGTGTCCGTTCTCTGGCAATGGCGTCAAGGAACGTGTAAACAAGAACGAGCAGCTAATAAATGTTAACTTCGCCGAAACGCCATTTTTTTGGAGTTTATTCTAGCCAATAGCAGTCAATAAGTGAACTGAAGATCACGATTTCGTGCTCCTTGAGATCAAAGGTGCCGACGGCATTTGTTCTTTTGTAAATTGGCACATTGGCAGTGCTGTCAGCTGTGCTAACCTATGAACTCACAGTGCAGACCTGTTGAAAATGGAAAATGACATAGTCCTATCCTTTCACTGACTTCTCATTTGACAACTTTTGCTAATTTAAAAGTTTATAATACGTACTTGTACTATATTGGACGAAGGAATTTTTTGACTCAAGGGTTAAGAGTTAATAGCAAACACAATATAAATTGTATGTAAAATGCTTACCGCAATGTAAGGACCACTTGCAAAATAAACTCTGCCTCGGAAAGTCTTTGGCACTTGCTATTTGTCCAATTATATGAACTTCTGCCATTAAAAAATAAACGCACTGAAGAAATATATTAATCTGATTGCTGGATGTGAATGAATTATTCCAAATTCCAATCCTATGGAATTGTTGACAAATTGGTTGCTTAGCAACCACTTAGATAAACGCAAACCCATGCTCATGGTAAACTGACAGTTACATTTGGTTACATTACATTGTTACGGTTACATTTACATTTTTATTTAATTAACACATCTTGCGTGACTTTAACGTAATTAATATAATTATTACATTTGTATGCAGTCATATTTGGTGTGTATCTAAGTAAAAAAATAATTTACAATAAGTATTACTTGTTTTCGCTGATAATTTTAAAATTATTTAGCATAACTGCGCATGCGCTATTATGGTGATTTCTGATTTATTTGGTTACTACCACACCAGTTATTACATTTAAAGATGGCCGTGAAAATCATTAGTGAAACGTTATTATTTAAAATAAATAACTAAAATATCTTAAATGGTAAATTAATTCAAGTAAGTCTAATTGATGATATATTTCAAATAAATTTAATTATGAAGATATGTCTGTGTGGTCGTCATTTTCTGGCAAAAAAGGTTATGATCTTTGATTACTGAAAAATAAATATTTTATCTACACTTCTGACAATTTTAAAACTACTAATATAAACATTACTTCCTGCAAAATTTGTTTCATGTTAATTTCATTGCTGTGTATAGATATATTTCTAACAAAAGACATTTTAGTTTTCTGGTAACTGGTTTTGGAGAATACAATGCGTAGAAGGAATTCAACTTTAGAATCAGACGGCCCACCACGGAAGAAGATTTCTGGTAGCAACAGCATACCATCCATAGATATCAAACCTGGAGAAGTGTTAACTGATTTAACCGGGAAGAAATGGAAGTTGGGGAAAGCTATTGGTGTAGGAGGTTTTGGAGAAATATTTCTTGCCTCTGAGATTGAAGATAGAAGCTCTGAGGTTTCACCCTCCTATGTTGCCAAAGTTGAAACTCATGACAATGGACCATTATTTGTAGAAATAAATTGCTATCTACGTATTGCAAGAAAACATATGAGTATGTAGATTTTCTATAAGAACTTTCATCACAATAACATGTAAATTTGATTTTAGTTGAAGAATGGAATAATAAAAATGGTTTAGATTCATTGGGCATGCCAGTTTATATAGCATCAGGTTCACATGTAACAAAAAATTCTAAATTAAGATTTCTTATTTTACCAAGATTTGAGAAAGATTTAGAGCAGATATTTCAATCCAAGAGACGTAAATTTAATTTAAAAACTGTTTTGTTAATAGCAGTGCAACTAATAGATACTCTTGAATATATTCACAGTAATGGCTATGTACATTCAGATATCAAAGCATCAAATATCTTACTGCAGCAAAGTCGCAAAGATAAAGTAACAAAAAATGTTGTAGTTAGACATACTGGTTCAGCCCCGCTTAGAAGTTGTAGAATAAAAAAGCTAGTGTTCCCACATTTGCTAAGATCCACTAGCAATGTAAAGTATTTTGAATTAAGCGATGATACATGTACGAAAAGAGATATTGATCAAGTGTATTTGTTGGACTATGGGCTAGCCGCAAAATATATTTTATGTAATGGTGAACATAAAGCATTTTGTAGTGATGAACGTAAAGCACATGCCGGTACAATTTTATTTTGTTCCCTTGATGCTCACAAGGGAGCACAATCTAGACGCTCAGATCTTGAAAGTTTAGGGTATAATTTGGTATATTGGTTGACATCAAAATTACCATGGATAGATGATACAGAAGAACCAGAGCTTGTTCATAGAAAGAAACAACATTGTTTAGCGAATCTAGAGGAATTTTTAAAAAGCTGTTTTTCAGATAGCTACCCCAGATTTTTATATGATTACTTCAAATATTTGGTGGAATTAGAATTCGATGCACAACCTGATTATAATTATTGTCGGATGTTATTTGAAAAGGCTCTGCATGAACATGGTTACAAAAAAAATTGTAAGTTTGACTTTGATAATCTTGAAGGTTGGGGAAAAAAGCAAAAGAAAACAAAAGTAAATTCTGAAAACAGAAAATCATCAAAGTTTACCTACAAGTTAAATCGCATTCCACTTACATCTAATTTACCAGTGCGACCAAAATTAAGAAAGAATACTAAGAATAAAAAACTGAATAAGTTAAATTGGTCCAAAATATTAACTGATCCAGAAGTTATTTTGAAACAAAGAAAAACAAGAGACAGAAAACTTACAGAAAACAGTGATCACAGTACAACTGTAATGAACCTGGATATTAATCAATTGAATCCTACTTATGCTATGATCGATGTGTACAATAAATCATTAGATAGAATAAATTCAGGTTGCTCACCTCGCTACAAAGGGGATAGGTATATGTTTACTTTGAAAAAACTAAAAACATGGTAAATATATTTGTAATATTTTAGTTCTGATTGTTTGGAAGGTTTTACACCGGCTATGATGCTAGTATACAACCGTAAAAGGGAACGCGAAGAAATGGAAATAGAGAAAATAGCACATAATAATAGGAAAGCCAATAAAGCAAGTTGTCAAACGAAAACTGGATCTAGATTAAGAAAACAGATTGCGGAGCTAAATAGAACTCGCAATTCAAAGTCTATGACAGGTAAGCTTTGGCAATTTTTGCAAAAATAACTATGATATGTCCAGTTTTTATTTGTTAGTGCTTTTACGCTTGTTAGAAGTTACGAGAACATTTAGCTCAGAAATGCGTTATTTATTGCAAAACTACAAAAACATCATTTTGCATCAAGTACTGATGGGTTAATACTGTATTGAAATGTTAGCCAAATCTCCTTATTAGAGCACATTGTGAAAACAGATTTTATCCACTTTAAAGCCTTCTGTTTCGCACCTTTGTAGTTACTTACGAATTTCTAAAGTTTCCTTTTTTTACTATTTTCATCGTCCCATCTCTTTAAAGGAAGTTTTTCAACCTCGTTACTTCTAATTATATAAGGCTTTTTATTTTAAATTTTTGTCCCACTGATGAATTCCTTACACCGGTGGCGAGAAACCTGCATTAGGGCTCCTTATCCTGAAACTTATTCGTCTTTTTTTTTATGGTTAGCACTACATCACAATAAAATTGAGTATTTTGTAGTGTATCAAATATTATGATGTTGTACTAAATTTCTAAATTTAAATGATGTGAGTATAGGCGTAAAGTTGTAAGTGAAAGAATTGTAAAGAGACGCAACTGCATAGGAAAAACCGTAGCATGTATGCGTCTTTTTCTGTTCACTCTTTTTAACAACAAAATTTGTTGCGGAAAGTACAGCCTCCTACAAGAAGACTTTTAAAGCAACCTTGAACAATCGTTCAGTTGTATTATTGCTTATATAGTATACCAATGCTTTAATTTTTGTATATGTATATGAATAACCTGAGCAATTGTATCTATTAGCACTAGCCGGCCCAGAAATTGTATATCTTTGGTTTATTTTTTTTAATCCGTTTTTTTGTGGGTACTTGATGACGCATTATATCGTATTTAAAGTATATAGAGCTCGAGAAATCGCTCGTGACAGTTCCGCACTGGCAAAAAGGGCGGAGCTGAAGCATATATACTGTAAACCGGCCATCGTATACGCTCCCCAATCCAGTACGATGTGCGCACAATGACTCACTACTGTCACGAGATATTTGTTGGACAGTACAAGAATTTTAAAAACTGGCGTCATGTTTTATACGTACTTATGCATATATACAGAGATGGACATAGGCGATCCGGGATGCCGCTAACTCTACTTTACGCTTAAAAAGTTGCCAAATTGTTGCATCGTTGTAGTATTATGCCTTACTTCCGATAAAACAATATTATTTTGCATAATTGCCATCTTTTAGTAGTATCCATTAGTACATCTTACATGTATTTATTATAATATCTGCTGTCTAAGTGTTTCTCACATTTTTTTTTTCACTCATCAATGTCGATCACAGCAATATTAGCATTACGACAGTTTCTCATGCATTCTTTTGCTATAGCATAATCTTTTAAAAGCTTATATCTCTTCTATCTACCATTTACGAAAACAAACATATGGTTATATATATTTTTTGCATTGTTATAACGAATACATGATGTATCAACTCTGTAAACCAAAGGATAGAGGTAGACTGACATAAGATCTAAGAATATAGCGCCTCTACAAGTCGGACCTATTTTCGATTTACTAGTATATGTACGCTGCGTCTGTTTACAATTCCTTCGCTCAATGGTATACATTTTAAGGGGGTCTTGAAATTCTATAATTTGTAATATGCTGGGTAGACTACTATAGTTGCGCTACTTAAATGGAGAGGTATGAGCATGTAATATTGTATATTTCGTACTTTGCGTGGGTGTTCTTGAATTATAAATGGGTGTTTCCAAGAATGTTTTTTTTTAATTTTGCCGATTTTGGTATTGTTTCTTTATTATATTGCCTAAGTTTAAGGGTTGTTTCTGTACTATTGTAAAGTGATTGTTTGTTTAGTTGAACATTGCATTTATTCAAGTGCCCTTGTTTATACATTTTTATAAATTTATAATGTTATGAAAACCAGACTAATGGCCCTTACGCAATGTTTCTGAGTAAAAATTGACAATCGTACTCGATATTGTTTTTTTTCCCCATTTACTACTACATATTACAAATTTTAAGTTGATGTAAAATTAAAAAAAAAAACAAGGATGCTGTGTACCAACGCTTCGGTAATATATCTGTCAGTTATTATCATTAATGCCACGTCCCGATGTGATTCCATTGAGCAGCTTCTAGTGTACACTACCGGCCATTGAAGTTAAGGCAACTAGTAAATTACTGCTAACTAAATAAAAACGACAGGAATTCGAAAGAAAATAAAAATGTATTCGTTGAAAACAAAAATATAAACAAATAACAAGAAGAAATAAAAATAAAATAAAACATTCTCATTAAAATATTACACTATAACTATACTTTCTTCTCGTCGAAGAATCCTCCTTTGGCTTTGAATACGATTCGGACCACTTGTAGTATGCGCTCTGTTAATTTTGTCAGAGTTTCCTGGGAAATATTGTTCCATTCGGCTTGTAGAAGTCGCCACAGATGTTCTTTCGAAGTTGGTCCAACTTTTCGTACTCACCTGTCCAGGTCATCTCACAGTAATTCGATGGGGTTCAAATCCGGATTCTGCGGAGGCTAAGGCATGATTTCCAAAACATTATCCTCTACTCGAGACGCGAGATAATCTTTGCAGATCCGTGCCGTGTGTTTGGGGTCGTTATCATGCGCAACACAAAGTTCTCCCCAATCAATCGCAATTTTGACGTTAAAACATTTTCTTCTAATATGCGTCTATAATTTTCTTCAGGCACAATGCAGTCAACTTTTACGAGGTCTCCGGTCCTCGCACTGGTAAAATAACCTCAAACCGTAATTGAACCACTACCGTGTTTTACTGTGGGAACAACACAATCGCGCAACATTCGCTCGTCCTTCGTGCGTCTTACAAAAAACCATGGCCTTCTGCCCAAACACTTCGAACTTGGACTCGTCAATCCAAAGCACGTTTCTGAAATTTTCTGCGGTCCAATTTCTATGAGGTTCGGCCCACTGTAATCGTTTTTGGCGGTTCCCATGATGGAGCAACGGTTTTCTTACCGCAACGCGACCGAATAAACCGGCTTCCCCTAAGCGGCGTTTAGTTGTTGTTACAGATATCGGTCGTTCGCGTCCCTTATTCATTTCTGTTGCGATTTCGGGTGCCCTCAATCGCCGATTTCTCTTACTCAACACTTTGTGTCTTCGGTAATTCCGGTCTTCGAATGTTCTGGTGTCTCGATAACGACGTATAGTGTATTGGACTGTAGATTTTGTCACTCATAATTTTTCTGCTATCACACGCACAGACTGTCCTTCCTCGTGTAATGTGACAATAGCTGATCTCTTTCCTACAATTATCGGCTTTCCTTTCGGCATTTTTTAAATACTATTTTCACAAACACCGCTATTGAACAACCCTATAGTAACTTGTTTACTAATAGAATAATTCACAACAAGTACTATGTCATTTATTCCCTGCTATAGTGCCAGACCTTTAGGAGACACCCACGTGAAATTTTACGAGCCTGTCGACCCAATCCTCTATTGTAAACATTGTCGGCATTGCTTTAAATATCGTTTGTAGTGGTTTTATTACCTGCTGTTAGGTTAAGTTAAATCTTCTCTTTAATGGGCTTATTTTAATGATGATTTCCGCCTTAAATACTTTGTTGTTATGTTTACTTTATTGTAGAAATTTTTACAATAATGTTAAAAGTATTAAATAATTAAATATTGAAAAAAAAAATTGATTTGTTAGTATAGTTGTCCTAGCTTGAATGGCCGATAGTGTATATGTAGGTTTGTATTGTATATGGTTACTTACGACCAACGATGCTTATTGAGAGTATTTCAAAATACAAAAATTTTGATTTTATTTTGCCAGAACCTGACCAACAAATATACAATATCGTATGCCCATGTCCTGTCTATTTGAGCAGCCGAGCAGCTCTGGTCAACATATTTAGTTCTGTAGAATCCAAACACCACCTAAAACCAACAAAGTCAAAGGATATTACAAGGACTGTAACGTAGTAATAGAAACATAACGTGGGTTTCCATTATCAACCGAAGACCGAATGAATTCCGTAAAAAATAAGAAAGACCCATTACCTAAACACGCGCCGTTCTCTTCCTCTAAAAAGGAAACATATTTAGTGCTTTTTCTACGCCTACTTGACCCTTCGAAATACCAAGAATAAATAAATATATCAAACTTGAATAACGGAGGGGTGCCACTTCCCGATTCAATTACTTACTTGAATGTCTTTTTATATATATCGTTTCGTATGCGTCTAACTCTTCCGGTAATTGTACATTTTTCACTATTTTACTATATATTTCACGCTATTCTCTTAGGCAACGCGAAAGATAAACCTCAATCCAACGAAAGATCGGGCATTTACAAAATCGGTTGGAGCGCGTGTGATAAAATTTACATTCGACAAACAAAGGGCGCGATAAGAACCAAGTTTAAAGAGCATATAGCAAGTTATCGTTATGGTAGACTTGAATCATCCAGCGTTGCGCAACATATAAATGATACCGGACATAAAAAAATGTACGATCACCGAAAGAGTTAGAAGCAGATGAAAACATGTATTTGAAAAAATATTCAAATAACTTATTGAATCGGGAAGTGGCACCCCTACATCATTCAAGTTTGATGTATTTATAGGGGTAGAGAAAAGAAAGAGATACACATTCGTCGCTATTTCTAGTATTGCGAGGGGTCAAGTAGGCGTAGAAAAAGCACTTGTAAATGTGTTTCCTTTTTAGAGGGAGATAGCGGTGGATGTTTAGGTTGATAATGGAACCCTCGTGTTCCCGAATTAATCAAATCTGATGTAGCGCGGAGTAATCGGGTATTTATGTGTCTACAAGTTAAACTATCAACATTCTTCAAATAAGACAAGTGTTTTTTTTATTACAGCATAAATGAGTTACTTCTTTTCCTGTGTTGCCTGGTATGATATATATGTTATCCATTTGTTTTTCAGATATAAAAAAGGATGTTACGAGGAAGCAGAAGCCAGTGGTTAGTGCAAGAGTATACAGATTACGAGGCTAATTGTAAATGTAATTAACTGAGTTATAATTAGAAAGTGATCGTGATATGTACACAAATTTAATAAACAAGTATTAAAAGGCAAGAGAAAGACTGGGTATATAATTTTAAGTGATATGTTCGACATTAGATGAGTAAGCTTCATTATTATTTTTTAATTTCATTGCCACTATTTCCTGTCTTATTGTTAGTACATACTACTTTCAATTGCATTATAACGTCATTTCTTTTGAGTTGAGATCTTTCCAGCGAAAATCTTGTACATACATATATAATTATGAGTAACATTATTGTTTTGTATCTGTGTTGAACATTACTTAATAATTTATAAGAAAGTTGCACTACATGCGGTTTATTTCTTAATTCTGTAAATTGTAACTCTTTTTTATAAACTTTTTGTAATTAAATTTAAGACGATATTTATTAATATGTAAAAAGTTTGACGTCATATAGCAATGTAATCCTATGTACCAATAAATACTTTTTTATATTTTAGATACTGCAATATAGTTGTTTTTTTTTTCCTTTAAAATGACATACATTTCTTTAATATAAAGTGGTATCACCGTATCACTGTTGAAATAAAGAACAAAAATAGAACCCATGAAGTACATCACACATTATGTGATGCAGCTTTTACAAATTTGAAACAATATCTTTAAATGAAAACTTGAAAGATTTGATATTTGCTTTGTCGATGGAAATATTTGATGCGCTGTATCACTTTGTATTTTATTAAAATGTTACTTAGCAAAGATATTTGAAATTAAAATATCAATAATAGCGTTTTCCAACCATCTCAACTACATCCCACAGAGTGAATATTCTATGTTCACCGAAGTACCAAACTTTCGAATTCGGTATTTAATAGTTTGAAATCCTAATCGCACTGTAATTAATGTATATACTTTGTTGTTCACATTATAAAAAATAGTAGTAAAGTATCATTTGCAAAATACAGATAGTAAATTGTATGAGATCCTGAATTATAAAGTTAACTTGTAAGGGAAAAAAAATTCAAATAAAGGTATGTGTGAGGTCTCACTAATTTTACTTTGCGAAGAGAGAAGAGAAAGCGCTAAAAATTACACTTTTCTTGCAAAAAAAATACATTTCTATTTCTCAAATTTTTGAAACTTTTTAATAAAAAACATATTTGAATTTCCATAGTTTTTGAGCTTTTAAAATTATTTCGCCAAATGAATTTTGTATCGAAGTTGCATGAAATTCAATTCAAATATTTTCTTTTTATAATGAAGGATATGAGTTGATTTAATACATGATGGTGTTTACAATGTTAAAACGAAGTTGATGCTTTATTGAAAGTTTATATTTTAAAATATGTCTTGTTGAAGAAAGTTATTTATCTCAGTTTATTTTGTATTCTAATTCTGACCCAAGGGTCCTATTTACACTTCTTTTTACCAAACTTTAGTTTTTGATTTTAATAGTAAATATAAATCAAGTCCGCAGCAAAAAATATATTTGTTATAAGTGTTGTGTAAATTATCTATTCTACTTATTAATTATTAAAGCAACATATTCGCCAGCACTAGTTGCTACTAATACTCCTATTAAGATAAGGAGAGCTTATCTTTTTGGATGGACGACTGGTGAATATGATGGACTGCGGGTCGTCAGGCTGACGGGTAGACTGATAAATGCGAGGAGACGGGACGCATCAAACAAACGGACTGGGACGGGCCGAAATAATTGCCAAAAAGCCATGTATAGGTCTATGGTAAATAAAACGTTATTATTAGTAACACAGTTATTGCCTTAGCAGTAATAGCCCTGAAGATGTGGCACGAAACGTTGGCTAGAAAATCCAAAACGCGGGGAAAATATGTGCGCACCCCGTGTGCTAATCTTTGTTTCCCGCAATAGTGATAAATATAAAATGGAAAGCTAATATAGGCGATATAATTCCAAATACCCAGTAAATAATCCAGATTTTATTAAAAAATATCCTTAAATAAAAAGTTGTACGCCAATATCCATTAGTTTGGGCATCTAACACATACATGTATTTACAAATTCCAAAGTTGGTACAATTAATATTAATTGTGATAGACTAGAGTACTTTCGTTAAATACTTCATATATTTAAAAAAATAAATAGGTCATATCACATGATAAACACAAATATTACAAAACCCCATGCTATTGCCTAAAAATTATAGTTGTCAGCATTCCCAACACATATGCTGCTCCTAGTTTTAGTGTTATACTAGGGTACAAGTATATAGGTACAAAAGATTCCTCCTGTGGCTCTAGTTTAGTAGGCAGCATCAATATGACTATGCAAAAGATCGCAAGAATGACTGCGAAATAATTGGTTCTATCTGAATGTCTTAATGTTCTCCTACAACAAAGTTATAGCATTAGATAATGTATAATCATAATTTAGGTTATAATTACTGAAAATGTGCTATTGGAATTTGATTACATTTTTGGTCATCGAGATTTCTTTCTAAGTGAGGTAGTGCTTGAAAATTATCACCGTCATTGGAAGCTAGGTCTGGTTCCCCCGATAATAAGTGACTTTCAACATCTCGTTTTCCTAAAAACTATACCACATTCAAATAATACTTAGAAATAAAACAACGACCCTACCTGTTTTGTAACATGGTCTGATATGGATATGCGGAATTTATCTAATGTATTACACGTAGCTGAAATTGGCATTGTATGACGCACTACTAAATCAATACATGATTGTGGTGCAATACTGCCTTCGGGATCAATCACAGTATACTTATTTGGAGAAGTACATAAAACTATAATATTTGGTATAACATTAAATAACTTTACACTGTATGACTATTATACCTTTGTATCTCAGCTTGAACTCATATGGGTTATAAATTGTTAATACCTGTTTATGAGTTTGCCTAGAGCTTAAGTAAAATTTTAAGTTTGTAGGAAATACAAACACTGGAATTTGCCTCACATGAACATCCATTTTTAAATATCTGGTTTAATTATTAAACAGCATGTTGTCTGCTTTTATTAAATTGTCTTTGTTAACAAATTTAATTAACGTTTGTAAAACATTTCATTGTCACACAACACATCATCGCCCATCAATAGAAAGTGTGTAGAAGCATGTCATCATATACAAGGTAATGTATATGATGATAATGTCATGTTTATATTTTTTAAGAGGCCAAGTACCGCTTGCAGAAAAGGCAGTTTACTTCTGTTTTTTTTTTGTGAAAAAAAAGAAAAAACCAAATACTACATCTCATAAAAGAGTACGTTTGGCAATCAGTATGAGCACATGAGATAGAAATAGACAATAGAAATCATAAAAATAGTCAAGTTTTAGCTGTTCAGAGTTCCGAGTGCCAGTGCCTAAGAATAGGAATAGGGTAACAAAATCACAATCTGTCACAGTATTGCTTTAATAGCAACCAATGAAAAATTGCGAATTTTTTATAGCATAAAATAATACAGAACATGCAATGTGCTCTTACATTTGTGGGTTTTGTTTATATTCTTTTTTATAAACAAGGCAATGAGTTATCAGTAGAGATGATGATTTTTGTTGGCACGCAGACTGTACATACATGGTCGGTCGGTATTGTCACGTATTGTATACAACAGTTGGTCTACGTGTGCAACAAACGGGAATTTTCTGTATTAGGTGCACAATTGTAAAATTAATACTACCAAACGTTGGTGCATGTTTGACATCTAAACTGGGCATACTTAGACTGTCTTAAACTCAATTAGCTTCCAGGCCAGACCAATAATTATGAAAATCGTATAAGAGTAAAACACCCTCATTTCGAAGAATACAGCAAAATGTTATTAAAATTAGTTGTTTATAATTAAAAACTAAAATATTATACAAATACAAAATTTACGGTTTTTTTTTTCTTTTTTAAAATAGCAGGTCGTGAGTTTATATTTTGGGTGTATTTTTTAATTCTAAACAACTAATTTTATCATTTTGTTGCATTCTTCGAATCAGAGAAATATTTCTTTGTTTCTTTTATTAAAATAACACTATTTTTAATTAAAGGAAATGCGTTCTGACTGAAAATGGTTCTGTGACAAAGAAACATCTTTTTGATTTAAAGAATCCTCTTTGGATGCTCTTTGGTGTGTGCCAACAACAGGTCTCTGGCCAACAAAAATACCATCACTAGTTATTAGTTTGTTATTGTTACTTATGAAATACAGATAACCTACAAATATGGAACAGATAGAGTATAGATCTTTTGTGATTTGTGATGATTATGTGAAATTTGAACGGATTTGTAAATATGGAAAAACCCATTCGGCTAATAAATGATCCGGATCATGTTCTACATGTGAATTGGACTGAATCATGCTGAATTCGGCAAAAGATCCGTTCGTTCTTTTCACAGTGATCCGGATCACTTCTTTCGGTTTGCCGACCCGTTTATTAGAACGGGCCGGTCATAATATTATTTTCTCTATGGGTGCTATCACAGTGCTATCGTAACGACACATCTCTGTCTAGTCCACACGCACGCACGCAACGAACAAAACGAATAACGAGGTATGCAAACCACATAACCACGTTCGACCACACACTTAACCTTATTTTATTACTTTCTGTTCCATTAAGCTTTTGTGAAATTCTTTCAAAATGCAGGTAATATATAATGTAATGCATTGTTTGCAGAAACTATAAGTGTATTTTAAGGATCCTAATGAGGATACAGAATGGAATGATGCGCTTAGAGCGAAAGGAATTATACCTCCAAAACAAAAGGAAACTGAAATTACAGAAGATGAAATAGTCACTATGTTAGAGGAAACTATAGAAGCAAAGCAAAATGGTAAAAAGGTAAATATTTGTAATAGTAACAACATTAATGACAATGTTTTTGTTAGGAAAAGATTTATCAAAGATGAACTTGGATGAACTAGATGAATTGGAGGATTCGGAAGATGAATGTGTACTACTGGAATATAGGAGAAAAAGAATAGCTGAAATAAAAGCATTAGCAGAAAAATCAAAGTTTGGTGATGTTAAAGAAATCTCAGGTCAAGATTATGTTCAAGAAGTAAATAAAGCAGGAGATGGTATATGGGTTGTGTTGCATCTTTACAAACAAGGGTATATAATTCAAATAAACATTATATTATTTTTGCATGAATTTAAAAAAAAATAAATAGAACATAATACAGGATGTCTCACACATATTAATGGAGCTAACAAGTTGCTATAAAATGCTGTGGAATTAAGATAACATTGGCTGTGTTCTGGGAGTTATGGTGTTGGAAGCGATAACCGCTACCGCTGTGACCGGTGCTGGAACTCCCTGAACGGTTCATAAGAATAGATTTTGCTAGCATGCTCTTTCCTTACTACTTTCCGTAGTTTGTATGTATTTCTGCAAGGCGTCCGTATTTTTTCTCTAGTTTCCAATTTGTCGTACTCAAGTTGAACTTTTGTCATTTTATAGTTATTTTAGCATTCAAACTTTCGTATGATGTGCGTTAACGTTGCATTTCCAGTAGCATCACGTCTGAAGAGATATATATTTATATTTTTATATAATAATATTAATAATTAAACAATATCTCAAGTGAATATTGAAGAACATTTCACAGAAATGTTAATTGATATGGTGCACTGTCCGTATTTTTGCTTTTGAAAATATGGCAACCCTACCTAGACCCCTCACCACAAACTGCACTAAATTGGATGTACGTTTCAATAGCAAAGCTATCATCATCAGCAGAAACACTGAACTGAATAACTACACTAAACTACCCTAATTTTTACCTAAAGAAGGTCAAAGTATAGCGATCACGGTCATGGCTGACTGCCGTCATGCTTAACTAGTCACTAATCCTAACTCCGTCTGATCTAGTACTTCTACTTAATAAACTATAAAGACAAGAATTTAAGGGTCCTAAATCTGAATTCATTAAAATATGTTATTGTCAACTTTATGATTTTCTTCAAGCATATGTAGGGTACACTAGTTCGACAAGAACCTTCTAAATTTAAGATGAGCCAAATGCTCCTTGTAACGTGTTTTAATTGATCTTTTAGTCTGCTCAATATATACATGATCACGATCTTTACAAGATATTTTATAAATACCTGATTTGTCCAAATTATCTACTTGATCTTTAGTGTTACCTAAAATATTTTTAAGACTATTATTGACTTAGCAACTACTCCAAATAAATACAAACGATAACAATGAGACATTTAGAAAATGTCAATCAGTGAACCTCTTTGACAATTCTTGTAATTTCGAACAGCAAAGTATTCCAATCTTCTCAAAATCAGAATTTTTTTCTTAATGAAACTTTGTTTTAGCGGTGGATTTTATTTATTTATTGCACTTGCTTTTTTATGGCGATATTTATGTAGCAAATAAAACCCTTGCCCTTTTTTTTAGTAATTTCACTATATTTTTATAGTATTCCGTTATGTGCCCTTATAAATCGCCATTTGCAAACCATGGCATTCAAATATCCAACGGTGAAATTTTTAAAGGCCATTTCGACTACATGTGTTCCAAATTATCCAGACAAAAATTTACCGACAATTTTTGTTTATTACGAAGGCTCATTGAAAAGTCAAATAATTGGGCCTTTAGAATGCAGAGGTCCTAATATAACCGAATCCGGTAATTCATAAAATACATTTTACGTGAAATAGTTATTGTGTTCTAATGATTTTTAGAATTTGAATACTTGATTGGGAAAACGGGTGCAATAGATACAAATATTAAAGAAGATCCTCGACCAACGATTAAGGACAAAATGTTTGCGGATTTGGCAGACACAAATGATTGGTGAAATATATAAACATATGTTGTACCAATGGATGCGAAGAAAATTTCTATTACTATATATATTTAAACAAGGTGCACGATAGCAACGCTATTTTTTCAATTAGTCGGTATTTCCGTACAGAAACACTTATATGCATATATGTTACGTATATAGTCATAGATAACTTTCCAGCATCCAACTTATATATTTATTGACAATATCTCTTATATTTATTTATTAAAGTTATTCTGTTCAAATATATTTCAACTTTTATGCTTCTTTGTTCGGCCTTATTTTAGTGTTTCCAATTTATTCCATTTTCTATTTTCATTTCGCATCTTTTTTAACTCTAAGTCGGGTATAAATTAAGCAAGAGTTAATAATAGAGAATGTTCTTTTTTTCTCTAAAATTTATATTTTTAATTGTAAACTACTTGAATAAAACCATGCTTAGTGATTAGAGTAGATATAGTGACGCTGAGTCCAATTATCACAATTTTGTGTGAAGAAAAGTAGAAGTTTTTAAAAAGAAGAATCCGGGGAATTTGTTGTCAGAAGAAGACGGTGGATTCGTTATGATGGGGTTGCATGTTGAAAGATGGGCTGACAAATTCGATCATTATTTCAGGTATACTTGATAAATATATTTACTGAAATATCTCCAAATAAAAGCTTGATCAAAATTTGGAGATGGCCGTCATTTCTAAAAAAAAAAAAAAAAAAAAAAACTATTAAAATTGTGTACTTTATACAGCGCTATATTTGTTGTATACGGAAATATTTTCATTCCAAAAGCCACATGATCACAGAAATAGGCAAAGCAAGTATCGCTGGCTGGAGGCTTCGAATTCCTAAAGTTACTAACTTTTTATTCCTTAGAATATATACACTAGTGATGGGAGTTCTCGAGAACTTGGTGTGATATTCTTCAAAACATTTAATTGTCACAGCTTCTTTTTAAATTATTGTTTTATGTAGGTGTTGTTGAAGTGTTCTTTTTTTATAAGTTCACAAAATAATCAAGGAATCCGAGTTGTAAACATTGTAGGTATAGAAATTGTACAAATAATGCATTTTACAAAATCATAAATACGGTATTGTCGATACTTGGTGTTCTTAGTGTAATTTTGCGCAATTGCGTGACCTATTTGTGTGGTAGAGACAAAACACGTTTGAAATATCAAAAGCTCTATTGCTTTCGGATGTGTCGAAAATAATTGCATCAAAAGTGACACGACGCTACTGAAATGTGCATTGTCGCGAGAAACAATCCCCGGTATTCTTACTACTTGGTTTTACTTTGATGTATTCTACCACGCCATAGGTTCGAGTTCATTGGTTAACTAATTGTCTGTAATAAAAAACAAATATTGATAACTTTTAACCTAAGAGAAATTTTACGATTGCACGTTCAGGGATTCGAATGTAAGGATTTTAAATAACATGACGTACTTTTAAATTTGTTTATAAAATATCGGCTAGTTTCACTAGAACTCGAACTAAATTTTAGATTTAACTAATATTTTTATAGTTAACAATGGCGATAATTGGTGATGACGTATTTGAGGGCAACATGCGCAGCAAGCACGAGTTTTGGTTTTCAAAAAAGCATACACTTTCTCGTATCATATCATGGTTTATGTGCTTCTTCATATTTGTGTCACGACGCAAAACTTTGTTTCACAAAACATTGCGTTGCCTCATAATTTTTTGCGTTTTGCGTTATAATGCAAAAAGGCAAAATGAACAAAATCCTAAGCTATATGATTTGAAAGATAATTCAAAAAAAAGATTTGAATCTATTTGATAATAGTTGGTAGCCTAGTAGTAACAACTAAGTAAATTACCTGGAAATAGTAATCTTATTATGCATGTAAGCTAACTAAAGCACAAAATGTTTCAAATTAATAAATCACATACCTATGTATTAAGATATGTATCACAAGTGTTATTCGAAATCGGATATCCGATTATCTGTAGCTTATCTTTATCTATTACTAAGTAAGGGTTCTTTTTATTTTTAAAATTGTCTTTGTTACGGGTTTAACGTAAAGTAAACATTATTTTATTTTTTGTAGAGTATAAGTTGCTATATATATTTTGCAATTAACACTAAGGTAGAAAATTTAAATTATATAAATAAATCGTTTGATGTAACATATATAAGTATATAATTCCTTGTAGTCTATTGAAAAGAATAGGTGTTTAAGAAAATATGTAAATTACTGAAAAAAGAGACCACTTTTTCACAGAACGCTAATTGATCGTGGTTTCTTTCACTAGAAGTAGTTGTGGAATAGTTGGTAGATGCATATGCTACTTCCCAGGCAACATGGTCAGGTGAATGACGTTTAATAAACATCATTTCACATCATGTTACCTGGGTTTCCGCTACATCAAATATCACGCCACGATTCGATGAAAACTGTTGGAAGCAAATGACCATGTTTTGAAGAGTAGTTACTTTCCTTTCGCTACTTTCAGAACATGTTAACCTATTGAGAAAAAATGGCAGAGATGACGGAGTTAACGTATAAATATGGTGATAAACTTTATTATAATATGTAATACTTCTGATAGATTAGATTAGCCTCTATTTTTCCTGTTGGCTTTCCGATTAGTTTGACATTTCAAGTACATACTGGGGCATCTAACAGAAATATGGTGTATTCCTAACTGTTGACGATGTAGAGGTATCATAGCAATATCTGAAACGTGCTTATGCTGAATATAATCAATGGTTGCATTAGAGCGGGATTCATCGCTACTTGAAATGTTGAGGTAATAGAAGAGCAACAGTTAACAGCAAAAATATAACCTAATCTATCAGGAACAGTGTAGATTATATAATCATACTTATACGTTAACTCCGTTCGTAACATATTCTGGAAAGAGCAGACGAAAAGTACGCTGCAAAACACAGCCGCGTCTGTAATCCATCGAATCGTGACATAGCATTCGGTGACTCAATTGCTCCACAAGATATCTATCTAGTTCCTATCTGCTGAATGCAACAAATATAATTATAGTTTCTGTAGCTGTTCCTTATACACAACTAAGTTGTTTTTACTATCTAAGCTTCCACTTGCAGGACATCCCGAACATTTTCTACAACATTGGTTAAGTTGGTATATGTTTCATATATTTCTGGATATGACTCAATTAGTCTGTTTGACAACGAATAATAATATATATCGGCCCAAGTCAACTAAAATAAACAGAGCTTTATCCTTTAGAGAAACTGCGAGTTTATCAAGGCAATCGTACCCTATTAAGACACAGAAAACCATTATTCTTTTTAGCAAATTCATCGAGTTTCTCCATATAATAAGGTATAGTTTCATTAAATAAAGGTCCTTTCAATTTTTCTTTTCGGTCCAAGTCAGTTTCCCGGCGATATTCACCTACCTCTGAAATGATAATAGTATTATAATTTTTTTTTTGTGATTTCAAAATGTTGAATTACTTTGTGTTAAGTCTCTGATTGTGTCAACAATAGCATCTATTTCTAAATCTTCCCAATCATTTTCTCCGGTTAATTTAACTTTTTTTGCTACATATCTGCAGATTGCGTGACTTTGCCATATTGTTTTATCGTTTTCCTGATAAATGGGCAACTGCCCAAAAGGGGTATCTGAAAAGAAGAATATCTCCAAGCATTTGGAATTATCTCCAAACACATTTCGATATCTATCCACGTTTATTAAAGTACCTGGTTTAAGATTCGGCCAATTTTCCTTAGATATCCGAATATCTTGAAATTCGATTTTACCATATTTTAACAGGAGGCGAATTGGTTCTCCTAATCCTTTAATATCAAAATATGTCAGCTTTATGGACGGTGTCATATCTGTAAAGGAAGAAACTCAAATTTGTTAGAACGAAAAAAAAATAATTTAGAGTGTACAGCATGGGCAATATACAGATGGGTATAAAGGGGCGACAGAATTATACACAGTTCTTTCTATATTTCTTAATCGAAAATCTTAATATTGTAGCAGTGTACTTTGCCTCCTGTGTTCGCAAGACTGATATGAAGAAAAAAATAAATATAGCTGTTGTATGTTGCCACGCGCGTATAAACTCAAGTTGTATACGCGCCTGTATGTTACTGAAGTTTGTAATGATTTGCGCAGTAATTATCTATTGATCTTGAATTTTATTGCCTTCTTAGAAAAGTATTTATCAGACTGCACCTTTCACATCCGAAACCTAAAGAATCGCATCAGACACATGCCCGACTGATACGGTTTTCAGTCAATGTTCTTAGAAAAGTAGTACATTAAATTTGAAAAATGGTTGCCATATTTGCAATATATTTAAATATTTCAATACCAATTCAATTAAATCTTTAAGTAAATTAGTGTTGACCTAGAGTAGTTAGGATAAAGCTACTATTAAGTGTTAGAGTGGATAGTGCTGTAGTTTTATTTGTTTGCAGTTGATTTAGGAAATTCATTTAGGGATAAATACAATGACGTAATACAAATTTAGCGGTTTCTTCCGCATTGCGGGCCCCGCGGGTGAACCTCCGGATAAATAGAGAAAAGGACAGCCACGAACGACCTATGGGCTACCCGTTCAGCTATCGGAATTGAAAAAACGTAAAAGCTACCTCTTTCAAAAACAAAGAGGATGATACGACTTGTTTGCTGCCTATCAGCAACAGGACCTGGAGCTACTTTCCAGGTTATATTCTCAGAGTAAGGTTTTCGTGGTTTTCTTTACTCCTCGGCGAATGCTGGGAAATAATTGAAGTCGCTACAGGGGCGTAAAGATAATAAGCGATTGCTGGTTGCTGGCCAGGAAAATATGAAGGGGATATCCCCTTTCTATTTTTTAATGAACGTTTGGACAGAATTTTATATATTGTGCAGTGGTGGTTTCTGTATAGGAGCACATGAGCGCGAGTAGGCCTGCCCATGCTTGGTTCGCGACAAAGTGTGGCAAGTAGATAGGCATTCCCACGAGGTGTGTGAGTTCATAGTGTGGATTCGTGTTGGCTTGGCAAATCATGGTTTTAGTTTCTCCAGTGACAGCGGAGAGTTTGGTTAAAAAGTAATTAACATGAACGATCGGCGGAGACGTGTTGCAGTTTCTGTTTTTGTGACTTGAATCTCGCGGATTTCAAATCGCCTGCTCTCCTTCGTATGCTGACAAAAATTCAAGAACTATGCGTTTGACCATTCCATTTTTAAAATAAATAGCTCTTAACCTCCACAGCTACAAGCCGCTACTGAAATTTAATTGCACCATACTCGCCGATGGCCGTTGGATCGGGTCGAAATTATACGAGCCGAAGCCGGAGATGCGCGCGTTCCTTTGACGCGTCAAATTTACCGACAACAATCGGGAAAACACAAACCTCTTCAAGCGGAGCTATAAATGACGAACCCGGTAATTCCCATGGCTCGTGGATCGGCGAATCTAGCTCGTAATTCGCCGAGTCACGCGCCGTAGGATTCCGCCTTTATACACATACACAGCAAGCGACGGACCACGAAGCAAGTGCGCCGAGCAGGCGGGACTACGTTGATTTTGTCGATGCCTAGCCGCATAAAGGACGTAGCGGTGAAGCATATGAACTGTGCACAAATTGAGTGTGCTCCTGTGCTCGGTTTCGTTGCGTTCTCGGGCCACGTTAATAAATCGATCGACATCAACGTTCAGATATCGTGTTTTACGGATAAACTATATTATATATGTTTTGTTTATGAATGACTCACCGTTCACAGGTCGTAACTACCATAAGAAGTAATACTGTTTGTTGGTGACAGTTTTATAATGAAACCAAGGGTGCGTAATTATTTTAATTTATTAAATAACATACGTTTATTAAACTCGCGCACATAAAATCACAAACTTAAACTCGTAAATCTTTAACTATTCCCAAAAAACGTACATTTCCCTCAAAGATACAAATAATAATGAATTGATTTTTTTTGAAAAACAAAAATAAATTGGTAACAGCGCAGCCACAGTTAAAAACTACGCCGCGTCGTTAAATCCCTCTGCAAAAAGCCGACAAAGCAAGGCCGTCGGTAATGCGCTTTGGTGCAGCCGGCAAACCAAAAAGAAAATATATAGTACGTAAAAAAAAGTGATGAAATGAAATATACCGTACCTAAAAAAGATAATGAAATGCACACAAAACAAACAAAGTAGCATTGTAAGTAAACACTAAACAATATATAAATAAGAACTATGGATGCGAACAGTTTTACTGTGCAATATTTGAAAGACAATTTTAATTCGTTTAGTTATGAACAAAAAATTCAAGTTAAAAGTATGGGCAGACTAAAACCAGAACTTAATTTGGCGCAAACTACAAAGGGCAAATTTAGAGACTTTACAAGAAAATTTAAGAAGGACATGTACGAAAAAAATGATTGGATTTTAGTTAAAAATTTGCATGTTCTTGATTTTATAAACACCCTACGCTTCCGACCACGAGCCGCCACTGATAGGATGAATATGATATAATATGAAATTATAGGGAAATTATTTAATTTTATTTACAGGAAGAACGTCTGAATTGTTGTGGAATCAATAATCAATATAGTACTTAGAATAGGTAAGCTCATGTGGTACCGTTTAGGATGAATTGTATAGTTAATTAGTTTTTCATAAATAAAGGGCATATTTAAGTATTTGTTGTAAACTAAAAATAAGCAGTTAATAGGACATTAATATACCTTAGCTAATCGGCCGGATCAGCTTGGATCTCTATATAATTTGCATTTACCGGCCGGTACATAATAGCAACAGTAGTGACGGATATGTCGGTGACCTTCAAATCTCATAAATCGAAAAACTAAGTACTCAATAAAAATGCACGATCTAACTTAAGCACCGTCAAACGGGGTTGAGTAAATCGCTCGATGAACACCGGAAATTTTTGCGATTCTAGCGATCAGTAAAACAAAGATACCGATAATATTACTTTTATATGCTCCTCGTTTGCCAAGTAATATGGCTGGGTATCGCATGCGTTGCTCTTTCCTTCACGGAAGGATATATTAAACATGTTTAAATGCTTTGACTGTTATTTCAAAAATCGGTTAAACCAGAGACGGCTCCTCTTAAAGAGCTACGGGGTCATGGCCCCACTATTGCAAATCACAAATTAATCATTGAAAAGTTTTTTATTTTCTGTAAAAATACCGATAAATACCTGTATATACATACACACACACATTTAAGTACAGAACGGACGTTGCGATTCCCATGATTTGATGCGACGAAACGCGCTTTGTATTTATTCATGTAGACAAGCGGCGAACTAGAGCCACGTCCAGTTTGGCACCGATTTCAGGCTTTTGAAGTGTTCGCGCGGAGCTAGCGGAAGACGGGGTGGTCGCAGTACACACAAAAATTACATTGAAGTGGGACCAGCCGTATCTTGCCTGCTGCTCGCTGGTTGATCGAGTCACGCGTCATCAGCGTACGTCAGTGGTCGGAACTGTGGGGGAAGGGTGTCCCACTATCACGGTAGGCAAGCGTGAGTCAGACGGCCGTCGAAGATCAACTGTGGAAAGTGGAAACATATGTAGAGGGACGCCGCATACGGGCTTCGGTTTAGACACTTCCCCGCAATAAAAATTGGGTTTAAGAATATTTATATTTATTAATTATAGTAATAAAGTGTAGTATTGTTCTAGGATGACGTTGCAAATTAATAACTATAGTATTTCAAATCAAAATAATGAACTTACCATTCATATCTTTCTTAGGGTAAAAATTACGAAAATGAAATAATAAATATAATGACAGAGTTCAAATTGCTTCCAAATTTGTTAACATATTTTTTTTTCTGTCGGTATTATTTCAGTTACCAATAGACGAGGTAATAAATTCCTGCAAGCTCAGCTAAACTGATTCAAAACTTTGTAAAATTATTAAAAAGAGGGAGGAGGAAGTTGGCCGGAGATTAGCCCCACTACTTAATATTGTCACGAGCCGCCACTGGGTTAAACGTTTGAATGTACACAGCACTAAGGGTGATTTTCGGTCTATCAGCTGCTAGATATTGTTTCTCTAATCTTTTAGGAATAATATGCACTATTAAAATATTATCCTAATTGTATATATTCTGCACTTACATAACTCCTATTTTTTGAAAAATATACACAGTATGGGGTAAAGTGAATCACAACTAGGCGCGGCTGGTGCATGCATCATGCAAATATCTGAAAGTGACGCATAGCAATTTTACAAAGCGGCGCATTTCAAATCACTTAAAAGGGGACTACATATATTTGCAATTAGTGAAGAAGGATTTTTGGATTTTAGCATAATTAGATAGGCATTAAGATTGTTTAAAGTTTTAGTTTGCTTATGATTTTTTTCTTTTTTTTCTTTCTTTTTTTTTTTTTTTTCTCGACTTCTTTTCCCTCAGCACTGTTTTTATGAGCATTTTATCATTTTAAAGAAATATTCAATTGAATAATTTTTCAAAAGTAAATAAAGGATAAAATTTATTTTAATACGTTACTTCTTTTTCTTTCGACCGTTTTCGATAAAATTAACATTTCTGGACTAAATCAGGCCTTAAAAAACTTTTAATATGGTTCACTTTACCCAGAACCATTCAAAAGCGAAAAAGATATAATATTTATGCATCTGGTTCACTTTACCCCGATGTATGGGGTAAATGAATCACGCTTTGGCCAAAAAAAAATTGGTAACGTATTTATTCTGTAGCAGAAACAAATGCAGATTATGTTGAGTAAATGATAAATGATATACTTTTAATAATTTTTTTAAAAAATATTTGTTTAAAGGTTATAAAAATATTAACGAAAAACTCAACACTTACCCGCAACTAGCTTCTACTATACGCTAGGGTTGAACAAGATTTATTCAGGATAATAATAACAATAAATATATAACTGCATTATTCTTATTTAATTAATTAATAAATTGTTTTACTTCATTTGTTATTCAAATAATTATTGTAATGCAAATAACTGCTGTTATTTATGATAATTTTCCTATCACAATAATTTTTTCATGTATAATCTATGCTAAAGAGAATTTGTTTGTGTATGTGTGTATTTATAATTATTTGTGTGAAGTACGAAGACAGAATCGATTGTCGGGGGTGATCCGTGGGAGTGGAGCTGGTAATTGATGGGGTAGTTGATAGTGGGAAGCATTATTTTTTAATGGTAATTTTTTTTACAACACTGCGGCCCAGATGGAAGATTTTTAAGATTGATGGGCAAAGATTGGTATATTTCGTTGGCGTAGCTAGGGAGGGACATGGGTGGGGGTACATCTTTGAAGGTAAAAACTAGTTGCAATTTTTGACGTTGTTCATATTACATTTGGTTGTTGAAATAAGATAACATATGTATTGTGCCGTTCTTAATACTGAACAATGTTTACCTTTGGAGAATACGCTGACATGTATTTGGCATTCGGATTTTGCAACGGAAATGCAAACTTGGCAAAAGAAGAATATCAAATACGGTACCCACAACGGCGACACCCATCCACCAACACGTTTCGTAGATTAGAACGTGTATTTATCGGTATTTTTACAGAAAATTGCAGTAGTCAAAGTTTATTTCACGAACCGGAAGGTGACCCAAAGACACGGTACCCATTCGGTGAAGGACCAACATTTTGGAGTGGGTTCCATAAAGTACGAACATAACACAAAAAGCCTTTGTTTCTGTTATCGCTGTTTATTGTATGTCCGACAAAATATTTTGTTAATGTTGCAGTTGCTTTTTCTAGAAGCCCAGACAAAAATTTGGCGGATATCAAAGTAGTGTTGTGAGCATTTAAAATATGTATTTGTTGGTTCCGATTATTGAAATATTCAGATAATTCCGATTTTTAAAGTCCGATTCGGAATCGGGTGATTCCGATTATTAGATTTTGATTCGCCATCGGATGATTTTGACTCGGATGATTCCAAATCCGCGAAAATTATACATCGATTTCATACCAAATGAATCAACCGAAACTTCTTGTAGGTATTCGTAATCGTATAAATTGTGTGATTTTTGTAAATTCGCAACTTTCTGGTTTTGACTCGATCATTCTAAATTTGTTTTCCGAACTGACGGGCAGTTTTTGTTGTTCATTGACGTTGTGCACACTTAAATCACACAGTCACAATAGTCACATTTACTCAGGGACACACAATATTAGTAATCTGTAAATTTTTTTATTAAGAACAAAAGAAATAAACTTTTTCGTAAGAACTTTAAGAGATTTCGTTACGTATAAAATAAATACGAAATATGATTCCGTATTCCACCGCGCCCCGTGTGAATTATTGCGATTATTGAAATCATCCGAATACGTGCAACTTATACGAATATGTCTAGTGGAATATGGAATCGGATTATTCCGATTATTGACATCATCCGAGTATATACATTATACCGAGTATATTTCATGGAATATGGAATCGGAATATTAATCCGAATATCATGGTCTTCCGATTATTGAAATCATCCGAATATTTACAACACTATCAAAGCATGTCGGCGAATTGAACAACGAAACTATGGTGATTTGAACGGTTTGCCACATTTTGAAACAATTAATGATCGGATAAAAAATATATAAAAAATGATGTGTGGAAGGATTTCTCCCGCTTGAAGTGTTGCTTTCAATTTCATTATACGCTTCAAAACTCTTGGCTTCATTTTATAATACAATTATTGGTTTCTTGAACATTAAGATAAGTTTTGATTTACTTAGTATCAAAGAAATGAAACGATTTGAAATATGTAAATTGGCGGATCGACGTTTCCAACGAATCTGTCATAATTAAGTATAATCCTCTTAATTAAAAAATGCTGATGGAAGTTTGGATAGTTTACTGAATTATTTTTCATCTTCCAGTAGAAAACTGATCTCTATACGCATATAAAACTTAAAATAGACAAATTTTTAATTATACAAACCAAAAACAGCTAGTGAAAACGTTTGCGCTTATACTTACATCTAATGTTAATGTGTAATAATAATTTACAAATTTTACATACCCATTGTGTATATGGTGACTCCCTCTAAGTCTCTATTAGTATTTATTGGACAAGTGAAATGTTTGAATTAAATAAAATATTTCTTAGAAAATAAGGATGATGGAGCGGTTGATAATTTTAAGCACCTGCATTTTGAAAAGGATTATCTGTAATATGTGTATGTATACACAAGTATGTTGATAAGATAATATTTGTATAACATGACAAGATTAGCAGGAAATGTGAACCGTTTATTTAAATTCTCCAATGTGTATGAGATTGTGACTCTTTTGTAAATTCTTTTTACTACTTTTAAGGCAAGCTTAAGCTTTTAAACATTTCGTATTAGATTCCGTATTCATTATTTATTGCTTCAGATCATACGGCTAATGTTATACTAAAACCAGGAACATTGTATAGCTAACAATTTTTAAATCCAATAACTCGGGCAAATCTTCATTCGAATCTTTAATGTTGTTATGATCTTGAATACTCTTTAAGAACTCTCGAAACCAATCTTGTATTTCTACATTTTCAAATCGAACGAATTCAGTAACAATGCGGTTATTGAATTTTCGGTCATTATTCGAATGAAGAATTGCTGCTGCACAAAAAATTAAGATTCAGTTTGAAATTAATTAAATTCATTTTTATTTCTGGTCAGTTACGGTAACCGCTATTTTTTCCAGAGGAAGATATGGCTCTGCAGGAGTACTTTATTGCTTAGGCTTTATATAGCCCGTTTGATGGTCTACTGACTTGCACACTTGGCTATCAGTCGCGGGGTCCTCGATTCGAGCCCGACGGACTACTCTCAGAGTGAGGTTTTCGTGGTTTCCCTCACTTCTTGGCAAATGCTGACAGACGAACATATTTAGTCGCTTCACTTACTTAGGCGTAATAATAACTCATAGCTGGACCGATGCTCTCTGTAATTCGCGAAAGCTGTTGGAGAATGCCAAGACTCGAATTATTATTATTATTATTATACCTCGATGAATAGGTAGTAATTTATTCTCATACTAACTTTGGCTAAATTGCAATCTTCAGCTAGAATTACAGGGAATATCATACCACAACATTGTTAGTCAAGTTCTAATTAATGTGTTTTCAAGTGTAATCGGAAAGATTTTTTTCGGTCTCGAATTACTGAAATTTGTTCTATATGGTTGCAAATTCCATCTAGCATCTCGTTTTAGGAGTTGCTTTTGAGGTTTGGAATGATTCATTTTTGGAAGATAAAATTCTTTTCGCGTTATTACAATTTTTGTTTTTGTTTTTTTATCTAGCCTTTTTGAGGTAGCTGTGAAAGAGGCGTCTCACTCTTACATCAACCCTGATATATGGTGCCACGTTGAAGATGGTTTATATTTTATATTTCCTATATAAAAATTACATTATTTTTAAAGGAATTGTCAAAAAAGGGCGAGGGGGTCAAATACACATAAATGTATAAAACTAAAGACGACAAACAATATAAAATATTACATTAGCAACTCACTATAATAAAATTAAGATCACAGCTGCGGTGCGTTAAAGTATTCGGCTAGATCATAAAAAACGGTTGTTTTATATGAGCGACTAAACTGCTAAATTTATAATTTCTGACAGTGTTAACGTCTCGGCGATATTTAGGAATAGGTACCCTTAATGCAATATATCGAATAAGTTGTTCCATGGTTGCTAAATCATATGGATCCATATTAATCAATTCATTAATCGCTCTACTATATCTAGCAATTGTCGCTGGGCAATTTTTGCACGATTATTTCGAAAATATAAGTATGTGTTTTTCGGCCTCAACTGTAAAGACAGCATTACCTGTCAGCCAATGCAACACTAGATTCCTTTTACCGTCCTAGTATGGTAACGTGCACTGCTTTTTTTTTTTCTCATTTCACAGTTACTTCTAAACTACTAAACAAACGCAAAGAAGTTTTAGTTTTTATAACAGAAGCAATATATATTATAATAAGTCTTCAAAAACCAAATTATAATTATTTTATTATTATTGCTCAGTTTGCTAGATTGGCAATAACAATTGTCAATTAACTATATCTTTAAATTGTTAACAACTGTGGTTAGCCCAGGGTTGGCCTAGTAGGGGAAAGGCGAAAATTGGAGCCGCCTAAGGATTGAAGCGTAATAAATTTTTCAACTAAGACTTTTCAATCAGTTTAAATTCATCATACATAGAACAAATATATTATGTTTTTTCTTTTTTTGTGAGTTAGCGGCTGGTTGCTATATAATGAATTAATTTTTTTTTTAAACAATCAAACTCTTCATTTTACGTTTCGACAAACTTTATTACTGTTGTCTTCCTCAGAAAATTGTTTATTATAAATTAAATTTTTTTATCTAAAATTAATAAACGTTATTGTCATTACCTTATAGAACTATGTATGAGTTTTTTACTTACACATTTAGGGACAATACACTGACATTTTAAAACTTATTTAAAAATTACATTTTTATTAAAATTACTGAAACATGTTGTTAGTCAATTTATAAACTACTGTGAACTGAACATTTTAAATTCAAACTGCCCAAGATTACATTTAAAATAACACGAAAGGCGAGCTCAGCGATGGGCTTTTTTTTTTTTAATTGTTATACTAAAAGTTGTTGTTTATTTTACCTACATATATTAACGGCGAAAAGTATGTTTAAATGATTGGTGCATAAATTTTTGATAAACTTTCTATTTATGTTTTATCGTTTACTGCGTTTTTATGTTTGTTTATTTGGATCATTTCTAATATGCATCGCGCTTTATAATTTCTTTGCTTATTTAAAATACTTGTATTATTGACATTGAATGTATGACCTATGTTAATTGTATGTTTTTTAGAGCCGTGAGATTATTCTGATTGTCCCTAAATGTGTAAGCAAAAAACTCATACATAGTTCTATAAGGTAATGACAATAACGTTTATTAATTTTAAATAAAAAATTAGATAAAAAATTTAATTTATAATAAACAATTTTCTGAGGAATACAACAGTAATAAAGTTTGTCGAAACGTAAAATGAAGAGTTTGATTGTTTAAAAAAAAAATAATTCATTATATAGCAAGCAGCCGCTAACTCACGAAAAAAGAAAAAACATAAAATAGCATTAACGGCTACGAACAAATCATCATCAAAGAACAAATATATATATTGTTTTAAATTAATAATTTCTCGTTTAAAACTGTATATAAAAATAACTGAAAAAACTGCTTGGCTCACGTTACGGGGTTATAGGAGCCAGTGTTATTTATAAATTATTAATTATATATAACGTATAAAAAATAGAGTAATTTCCTAAATTAATTTAACCTACAAATAATAACACATGAGGCACTATTTTTTTGTGGAAATAAACGTCACAAACATAATGTGCCCATATATCACATGATCTACAGTGGAACCAAAGCTCATTGTCTTTTCCAAAGTCATTACATATCAAACAGACCATCTGGTTTCCATTTAGATCGTCGGATTCATCATTATCAGTTCTTCTTCAATTTAATCATCCAAAGATAACGAATCTTCTACATATCTTTTAGTTTTCCTCTTCCTGTGTGAGCGGAGGGCGTCTTTCTTTTGTAAGCAGTGGTGAAAATCTCCTTCTAATAGGGAATATAAAAAATGGTGGTACAAAATTGCCTGAACCTCTCATAGATCACAGTTATATTTTTACTCTTTTCTCAGCTAGTTGCTGAACCTATCCTATTTTGTCCCTTTTTCGTTAAAATGATTTCAGGTTATTGCACCGTCGCTATGCCTGTTTCGCCCATATTGTAGCTATTCGATTATTCGAAGTTATATTTGGACAATACAGTGTTAACATTCTGGTAGAAATGAGAAACATCTGCCTTGTTGCATCCTTTGATCCGGCTTAAACTTTTTGCTTCTGGTTTGTGAGCACTGACGATAGAATTTCGACGGAGGAACTATCTGGCTAATCTCTACCAGCTAATTGTTTCGTCTTGTTGAACATTTAAAAGCAAGACGACAAAACTGCCTACGTGTCAAAGCATATAACATGTTGGCAACATTGATAAGATGGTCTACCACCAGATGTTGAAAAGACAGGATGTCTTCATAGTTTTTCCGAACATTGTAGCATATTCTTTTTTTAAACATTTTTGTAAAGATTAGTATGGAATATGACACTGAATTGCCGCTTTTCTGACACTCATTCTATCAGCAACGACGCCGACTTTAGCTGCAAGGGTAAACTCCATTCGAACTGACAAAGTAACGTAACAAACGTGAAGGTTAAGACTTGGTTGTCAAAACGCCCCACACAGCATGCTTAATCCGACAGATCCACTGGATGTATCAATCACCAAAACATATCCATATCTATTAGATGTCCATGGGATATTCGTTTTGTTGTTGTACAATTGTTTATAAAATTAATAGAAACATATTTATCACCATTTTAACATAAAAATTAATACCCAAATAGGAGCAATTTGCTTGTTTTGAAGTTATTGATAAGTATATTAACCTTGTAGCAGATATCATCTTGTGGAGGCCTATTTGATGACCATCTGAACAAGGTCGAAAATCGCCGTCCCTAACGTAGGTTGTGTTTTGTGTTTATACTCATCGTTCATCGCATCTGTCGTGACGTCGTCATTAGTGGTGGGCACAAAGTTATTGGTTACAAAATATCCGCTACTTTCTTAATACTCAGAGTAACGAGTAGTGGTTGATTGAATAGAGTAGCAACATTTGAATTAATATTCGAATATAAATATTCTACTGTATGTCAGATTAACAAGTAGTGGATGTTTATAACAAGTAGAGTATAAATATTCGAATATTCAATGAGCGTAGCGAATATTTTACATTATATAGAGTTCCTAATGCGTATAGAAAATATTTGCTTTAAAATCTACATAGGAAATAGCGCAACGGTATTTATTATGCCGAATATATTAGCTAAATTTTCACAATCCTACATAATATTACCCTTTGCTATTTACTTTCATATGATCGTGTTATAAGTATAACGCAAACGCTATTGATGACTCAGGCAAGCTAGTTAAAAATACATTCTTTTTATCAATACATGATCAATACTTTTATAAACACGGAGCCATAAATATATGTATAAGGAAATCAACTTGCGTAAATACATTTCTATCAATAAAAAGATTTTTTTGTTTCTTTGCTTTTATAAATAAATTTACATATTATAACAACGAAGAACTTTTGCACAGGATGTCACACATTTCAAATTCATAAAATTGATTTGTAGATTTATTATGCAAAATGACGCAAAGACCCAAATGAAAACCGCCGACCGCACGCGTGATTATACCTATATTAGTGAAGGGCAATTTCATGCAGGATGTTTTCATTACAAATATTCACCGAATATATTCGCCACAATAAATACCGTTGCACTATTCGTTGTATCCTTTGTAACAAATACTTCCTGTATTCATTAGATACTCTGCATACAAAGCAAATATTCGCTACACTGATTGATTATTCGAATATTTCTACTCTATTCGTTAATGAGAATAAAGTATCTGCGAGTATAAAAGTAACGAATATTTTGCGAAAGTAGCGAATATTTGAGAATAGTAGCGAATATTATGAATACAAGATTTAGCACAATATTCGCTATTTAATATCCGCTACATTTAAGAAAGTAACGAGCATCCCCGAATATCAAAAAATATTCATAAGTCCCAACACTACTCGTCATCAGTCGGTAAAAAAGTTAAAAACTACCATTGTTGATTGTGCTGTATTTATCTGTTACGTTGGTTTACGCATAGGTTAGTTTGTATTATAGTATAGGTAAGTATCACTCATATAATATTGTTTTCCTTTATAAGATTTAAAACGTTAGTCATAATTTATAACATAACTGAATATCTAACCTTAACAGGTAAGTTGCAAGTACATGAATAAATGTATTACTTTGCTTATAAAATCTTGTTTAATTTGTGTAAATTTTAAAAAAACATTTCTGAACCCCTAATATTGATATATTGAAAATCTAAGATGACATTTCTAATCTTAATTATCCACATTATTGAATTGCCTATTAATAGGTACTTGCAGGAAAATTTAAAAAAAAAATGTGTATTAATTATAGCCTGTATCTGAATATAATTGATTTATTGAGTATTTTTTATATTACCTTAAGATTACCACGTTAGTAGGTACTTATATCTAGCTGTCAATGGTTTCTTTTTCTTTACAGGAAGTAAAGAAAAGGACAGGAGTTAAGATTAACAAGAATAATTTTTAATAGTTTGTTGTTTGTAAACTTGTTAAAATACCATGTGATTCAAAATGATTGTCGTAAGAAAAAACTGTTTTCCGGAAAAATTTATCTATACTTATTACCAATTTAATGAGCAAAGTTAGCTACATACAAATTTCATACATTAAATGAATTTTCTTGACATTTAGGGACATTGGCGTGCGTGTTGTAGTATCTTTCGATTATTTATCTTCTAATTTTTTTCAAATCGTTTATATTTACATGTACTATTTGAATATCTAATAGTAGGACATTTGGAGATATAAGAGACATCCATAGAATGTGCCTATAACGTCTAATGGAGCTTATGGATATCCATAAAGTATATCTAATAGATGTATGGTAGACATTTTGTTCTGTGTAGGGAAGTTGTACCAATCCACATCTACCGACTATTACATTGGCGTATTTTTGAAATATTATAAATACTTTGCTCGACCAAAAAATCGAATACATTTGTCCTAGTTAGGTCATATACAAATAATGGCACTTACTACACTCTACTGTAGATAACTGTTTGTTGCTAGACATAGCTAGACATCAGGGACGGCTCCTCTTAAACAGCCATGGAGCTATAGGCGCACCATTGCAAATTACAAATTAATCATTAAAGAGCTTTTATTTTCTGTAAAAATGCCGTTAAATATACGTACACACACACATTTAACTACAGAACGAACGTTGCCGTTCCCATGATTTGATGCGACCAAACGCGCTTTGTACTTATTTATGCAGACAAGCAGCGAATTGGGGTGGTCGCAGTATATGCAAAAATTACATTGAAGTGAGACCAGCCGTTTCGTGGCCCGCTGACGCTGGTTGATCAAGTCATCTCGTCAGTGCTCGGCACTGTGCGGGAAGGGTCTCTCACTATCACGGTAGGCAAGCGTGTAAGTCAGACGCAAACGGCCGTCGAAGATCGACTATTGAAAGTAGAAACATATGTGGAGGACCATCGCATTCGGACTTCGGTTTAGCACTTCCCCGCAATAAAAATTTGGTTGAAGAATATTTAATATTTATTAATTATAGTAATAAAATGCAGTATCATTCTAGGATGATATCTCAAATTAATAACTATAGTATTTCAAATTAAAATGAACTACCATTCATATCTTTCTTAGGGAAAAAATTATGAAAATGAAATAATAAATATAATAAGGGAATTATTCTTGAAAAATACACCATAATAGTGTTTTAAGTAAAAAAGACAAGCCATTTGCTTGGGTAAAAAAAGAAAATAAAAATTGTTTCCCTTTTTCTTGTAAAAAATACGTGGGCTTATGCATAAAATATCCATTATATTTTACTCGACGATCTTCGCTTAAGTAACTCATGTGTTCTGTGTTGTGTTACGTTTTCGTCGATATAAAAATACCAAAACACCTAAACTAAACAAATGGACTCATGTACCTGCAGTTTAAAAACTAAATATATGCAATTCTGAAGGAATTACGTTAGTATGTATTTACATTTAGGTAGATAAGTATTCTTGATAAGAATTTTATGTATTTTTATTTTAAAATGGCTTCTAAATTTGTGTACATTTAATTTTTGTATCGGTATTATTTCAGTCGGGGCCATTATTACAATTGCGGTTTAAACCGTAGATCAATAATCTTCAATTTAAACTTCTCTTTAGACTTACAATCGGTATAAATAAAAAAAAATAAACTGGACCTTGACATATTTAATCCTTAAATCGCGATTGTAATAATGGCTCTTAGCAATAAATAAGGTAATAAATTACTACAAGCTGAGTTAAACTGGGGAAGAGGGAGGATGGAGGGCAGTTGGTCCGTGATTGGCCCCACCACTCAATATTGTCACAAGCCGCCACTGATACAAACAATGGTACTTACTACATTCTACTGTAAATGTTTGTTGCTACACATCGCTAGACATTGCTTACAACGCAACTACCAGTTGGTCTACATACATATATCGACTGATTTGGAAATTTTGTGGCAATATTTGTTTCTTCGACGTTTATTTTATATTGCGTACGGATATTTCACATTTGTTATTTATAGAGTATGGCGGTTTCATAGACTTGGCGGTGATGCGATGGAAGTGGATAATGGACCTTTTCGCGTAGTGTCACTTTTAAGCGGTAGATTCGTGTTAATTTTTCTAATTCATTGGTAAACTAATGTTGTCATCAGTCAGAAAATAAGTCATTTTATTTCTGCGGAAACAAACTATTGCTTTTATTGCAATTTTAATGGGCTATTTAATAGCCAAATTTTGCCCAGCTTAGCAATAATACGAGGTTGAGTACAGTTAAAAGATTTTGTTGTCACTTTATGGTTAGATTAAACAAACATTTTAAGTTAACATGAACAAGTATTACTGATTATTTTAATCCAATTATTAATGTTGTGTTAAATAGCAACATTATGTTAGAGCAACCGTAGAATTGTTTTTTAATGAATAATATTATTAATATTACAAAAACTAAAGAAAGAGACATTTATTTTGCTTTGCAAAGGTTGATAGTCCCAGGTGTTATAATATGATCTTTTATCACATCATATATTAATAATATAAAGTATAAAAGAATAACTCTAAGACGTTACACACTAAAAAAGTGGTGCTTATCTGATATAACGGCTCCTAAAAGATGTTCACGCGGTAAATATACTAGATTAATATTTTTTAATCGTGTCTACCCTGCTATTATGGATATGTTGGAGTGAAATATGTGAAGTACTATCGGTGATACATATATTTAACGTATTTGTTGTTATATGAATACAAAACTTTGTTGCAATAATGTTTAGATCAGAGAAGCTGTTTAGGAAAGTGAGGGTCAAGTTTGGGAAAGAGTAATTTCAACATCATAATTAGGTACATTAAATTAACTGTAATTTGTACATTTATTGCTTAAAAACTCATTGGGTGTGTTTATATACACAGATAAAAATACGGAGTTGAATCTAACACCGTTTTAACTCTTTTCCGGTGTTCCCTCGCGGCCATCCGTTCAAGGAGCCTCCATTTTGGAGTTGAATGTTTTGCTACTAAACGGATAGAATACAGAGATAATTTTGCTTTCCATAGGAGAAAACACATCTTTAACCGAGGCAACCTAATCCGTTAAGGACCAAGTTGTCTCTCTTATGCAGTTTTACTATTTTGCAATAAATGTAAAAGTTTCCGAAATGGAGAAATTTTAACTCCTACTGCTGTTATTAAAATGAATAACGGATGATCCTTTCCCTTTTTGGCGTTGAGGTATTAGAAATAGAAACATCTGTTAAGTAAACAAATTATCACCTCCGTGAAGGAGAAAATATAATGCAATGTTAGGGTATTTGTTAACATTTAGGACTTAAATACGGTAGTGTAGATGCGGAGAGAAAACGGAGATTATTTCTTCCTTGAAAATCGTGTTAGAAAGCGGAACAAATTCAATCTCTCCGTTTTTGGTTGAGATTTTGTGTAAAACCGAGGAAATACTTTCTGTTTTCAGCTATGGCAACTCCTTTTTGGAACAAAATATTTCCAAAACGAAGACTTCCTATTTCACTCCGTCAAATTTTTACCTGTGTAGTAACAAAATAATATAATTGCCTTTCCTACTTTTTGGATTTACTATAATTTTGGTTTATATATTTTTTATACAAGTCTGTCATTTAAGTATTTATATTACACAAGCTATAATATTTACAAAGTCGATAATCACGTTCCGATGGGCTTTCAGACATACTTTTCTTTCTTGCGACAATTAGGTATTTGCATAAGATGAAAAAGAAATCAAAGAAATATAGATAGATATATTTCAACAAAAAAAAATATTCATATTTATACTTTCTGTAGTTTTCATATGTAGCATACCCAATTGTATTTTCCAAAGATATTTTGATATGAAGTCACTATAGCAAAACAACACTACATCGTATTTTTTTTTGTTGGAATACATGCTACTTTTTTTCTGATTTAGTATCTCATAATGGAATACAACTGTTCTCCTAGAATGGTTCATAAATTTAACAAACATCCAGGAATTCGAACTTGAAGACAGAAATGTATGCTCATGAACAAATTCAGGTTTTTTGGTTAGAGGAATTTGGGAAAAGCATTAATTATTTCTAATTATATAATTTAATAATTAATAGTTCCATTTCCGTGCATTGATAAAGGAAACACGTTTTAAAGACTTTCTTTCTTTACTGATAGCATATAGGTATAATTTAAATGTAAATATGTGCTAAATTTGCTTATTATTTCTACTTATTTAATAAGCAGTTTTCGGTCTTGTTTCTATCCAAGCTTTTACGGCCGGTAAGTTGACTACATTATTCTTAACATTTTTCAAATTGGGATAATCTTCAACTAGAACTTCTTTTAGTAAAATCTCAACGACGTCAGTGATTGTTGCAAAGTAAAAGTCTGCCCATGTAAGCTACAAACAAAGAAACTCAACGATCAAGTAGAAAGTAATCATCGTATTATAACTACTTTGTGTACAGCAAGATGTCCATTATTTTCTGCTGCTATTTTATCAAGCTTAGCAAAATAGAAAGGGAGAGTTTCCGTTAAAAAGTTTTGTTTTAGTTTTTGCTTGACATCTTCATCTGTCGCATGTGCTACCTCTGCAAATTCTAGAAATTCGATAAAAAAGTAAGTGCGTTATTTTTAATTATTTGAACATGTACTGTTTTTTAAATCATTGATAGTATCGGCGATGGCATCTATTTCTAAATTCTCCCAATCAGTATCTCCAACTAAATTTACCTTCTTGGCGATATATCGTGCTATGGCTAAACTTTGTCCACATACTTTACCGTTTTCTTCTATTACTGGAAGCTGTCCAAACGTTATTGCTATATAGAAATATTATAAAGGTTATTCAACGACTGCTTTTTTTTTTGTAGACGTGCTTACTTACAAGGTTTCAGAGCTAGCCAATCGTCGTTTTCGATACGCACATCTTCAAAATCTATTTCACCATATTTCAAAAGTAGACGAATAAGTTCTCCCAATCCTCTTATGTTGAAGTACGTAAGCTTGATCGATGGAGCCATATCCAAGCAAAATTTGATCTTAAAGTCAAAGACTGTGTGAGTTCTACAAGGAAATTTAAAATTTAAAAGAACGCTAATCAAATTGTAAATGGTAAACTATATATTTATAATAATTTATATATATAATTAAAGCAAATTTAGATCATGCATATATAGTTATATGCGTGGTAAAAACTTTTCGCCAGAGATATTAAAACATTATTACTTTAAGAAATGCTACTAATAATTTGTGTTCATTTTAATGCTCGTATGCACCCTATATATGAGTGTAAGACATAAGACGTGTCTTTTAAGTTTCAAGCCACAGTCGCCATAAATTGAAGCATATAAATCTTGTGAAGGGAATGGAGTATCATACATTTTGACTCTGCAGGCTCCAACACCAGTTTGCATCTGCTTGTAATAAGCATTAAACCTGTATAAGACGAACACGACTATGATTTGAATTTGCGGAGTGCAATACATTTTTATTAAAATGAAAAACTTTTCTAGTTTTCTTAATTTTTATCAAATATATTCCAATTTTTAAGGATTAAGTTGTTTTTTAAATCTTATTGATAGTACACTGAGAAAAAGAAATTATTTAGTCAACGAAATTGTGACTAATACATCTTCATTCCCGACTTTTAGTTATAACTGCCAAATACAGCATGCATTTGATAGTGGAAATTATATTACACGCACGTTAAAATAATAAAGTGACGTCAAAAATTACATTGTAATTTTATTTAGATATTGTCCATATCATTCACTTTCTCAAATAAGTTGTATGAAACGAAGGGCATAATTTAGAAAGATTAGAAAATTCACTACTATACGAAAAATCTATTGGACAAATTTTACTTTTAGTAACAACAGAAAAATAGTAGAAACTAATTTAATAAATGGTAATGATCGTTTAAATATCGTTTAATATTAATTCAAAAACAATATAGCAAATACCTCGAAAACGGTTGAGTTTAGAGATAGGCAATCTTAATCGGCTCAAATGATACCATAACTTCCAAAGAGTTCAAACCGATTAATCGAAATTATGATGATCACGATGAGTGACTGAAATTTCTATTTCGGTTTCGTTTAAGCCGTAACCGAAATTCACTAATACAAATGATGCAATAAGTTTATTAAATTCATAAAAATTGTAATATTTCTTGACTTCAATAACCGAAAATATTTTTCTTAAGAAGATTATAGTCGACCATGACTAGTACTAGAAGTTCGAAAAAATTCAATGGGCCAATATTGATTAAAATTATATTTACTATTTAAAATAGACTTAGAGTGACATGTACATATACCGCAGGAGCCATCCAAACTCCAGACAGCTAGATACATTGTTTCGCTTTTACCAAAGCTCTTCAGTGCCCCTCGCCGGTAACTGTGTGCAACGCATAAGCGTATATGTATATACTTAGATAGTGGGAAATGCAATGAATGAGAGTATTAAGTTATTAAACTCTAATTATTTGCAAAGATTCTGCTAATGTAGTCAACTTAAACCTACAATTTAGTTTTATATCGAAACTTGTTAATAAATTTTTACTCTTTCTCTAACAATAAGTAATGCTTTTTTTACAGAAACTTTCCCTTTACGTTTTAATGGAATACGGAAATTCATCACTAGATTGTAAAAATACTTAGGTATCCTATCCTTATAAGACATGTCCATTACCAATCCATTAACTAATAGAGCAATAACTATAGTTACATATTTCCCCCAAAAGTCACTAGATTGCCGAATGAGCTGAATTGATATTTTAAATAATTAATTTAATTTCAATAAAAAAAGCATTCACTAATATCGCGATCAAAAGATATAGAAAAAGAAGCTACCAAATATCCCCATTATCTAAGTTATTAAAGCGTCTGCATTAACCGAATGCCTTGCGGGGCGGGGTGTCGACTAGTGCGAGGGGCTGCGAGTTCGAATCTCGCTCTGGTCAGTTGCGGTAACCGTTTTTTTTTCCGGGGCCGTAATGATGATTAGGAGGGAGGTTTGGCTCTGCAGCGGTGCATGACATTTCTTAGACTTTATCGACCTCTTAAAAAAAAATAGAATTACGTTAAACCATGTTTGTTATACAGCATACCGAAATACGAAAAATTAAAGATTTACACATTATGGGAGTTTGTAAGACTTCATGATCCGCTGAGCAGAAAAGATGTGCCACTGACTAGGGGTTAATTTAAAATATAGAAAGGCTGGCTGAAAGAAACTGTAAGGAAAGAAACGTTCTAATAAACATATGGCCGAATATATCGTTACTGAGCTAATAACGATCACTTATCAGTAGAGAAAAGTGTTTACTTTGTATTATAAATTATATTCATACTTCATTAAAAATCTAATAATAAAATTTTCAATAGCACTACCGTTCGCTTCAACATAGTACAGTATTAGGTCGTTTGTGGATCGCATGGGTAGATCATTAAATAACATGATTTTTTTTCTAATTAATGCTACAAAACTGAAAAAGATCAGATATTGGCGTTTAAACTAATAAAATTTACGATGATGTTGACAAAAGTGCATGCTTTGTCTATTATCAAACATGGTGCAATAGAAAAATTAAATTATTTTCTAAAATTTTCCAACACATTAATGCTAAGCGCTGAGAGTTATTTCTGGCCGTGGCGCACGGATTTTCAGTTCACCACCAGTGTTGGCGGTAGCAATGGTTAATTTCTAATTAATTTAAACCAAAGAAATTTATTTTTCGCATATTTCTCTGTGTCAGAGCAATAGTGTTTTCATTGCACTAAAATAAAAACATATTTTCAATAATTTTTTTTTTCAATTATTTTCCTAACTTACAATATGACCGCTTTCATTTAAAGGAAATCAGAATCTATTGGTTGCAAATATAATTAATAATTTCTTTGAATACCGCAGTATTATATTTAAACATTTTTTACTATTTCAATTATATTTCATTTTACAAACATTTTGACTGTTACTAATACTTAAACTTACCGATAACGTAATTCACGAAACTGGTATCACCTTTTATAGGAACGTAATAAAAATGACAAGGTTTTGTATAACATGTGTATTTATTAGATAATTCATATACGAAGCTTTAGAATGACTAAGCGGTATTAGTACTACTCACATTTAAGTGTATATACATAAGTACTACATGACTCATGATAATTAGTTCTGTTTCGATGAGTATGTTTTTGGTAGCCTGATGAGAATGAGAATTATATATGTACCATCTTTTTCAAATTATATAGGGAACTCCTACAATTTTCAGTTGTGTTTCAGTATGCAATCGAAACTATACGTACTGCATACCTAGGAATGGGTAATTCAGAATTCTTCGTAAATAATGTTTAGTTAATAATTTAGTGAATGGCATCTAACGGTGCGTTATGAGTAAACTTGTACTGCTTAAAACCAAACTACCTTATTGTAGTTCTTAATGATTGACCTAGTGACATAAAACCTTTTTTTGGGCGCTATGTAAAATCTGGTTGAACTGTCAAATAAATATATTATGCTATATTTGAAACATTCAAACATATGGCACGAAATACGGGAACCATTTTCGAATACTTCTATTCTTATAGAACATAGTTTAGAGGGTATTATAATATTTTTTTCAAAAATTTAGTGCCGCGGTAAGCATAAAGTAAAAAAAAAAACATTATTTTATTTTACAGGAGAAAAAGGGGGTCTACTAAGTGAAAACATAATTTGAACTTTAGAATAAACTATGATTTATATGTATTTTGTGTGACTCTTTTAATTTATGATAACCAAACAACATAACTTCTTCGATTATTTTATTGATTTTGTAAAATTTATTCGCGAATATCTTTGTAAATAGATACTGTAGAGGTTTAGGAAAAAATACGGGTTTTCTAATTTTGGGCAAAGACTTCAAATTTAAAATATAAAAAGGTTCCAAACCATCAATTTTTTTTAGATATTCCGGTTGATATAGGATGACCCATTTGTGGAGCTTCAAGTCGTATTTAATTTGTTAAAGACGGTACCTCCTTGAACGAGCGGTAAACCTTATCAATTTTGCTGTTAAATTGGACAGCGAACTTGGAAAGTCTATATCTCTTTGCTACCGTTGTTATCATATCAAAATATTTGTGTATAACGGAGATATTATCACCTAGCTTTTTTCCACTTTGATCCTTTTTAAAAAATCTCGGCTGAGGTTGATTGATTTTTGAACAGGAATTGGTTCCATTTAGGCCTATTATATTATAAAAAGATTAAATATTGTATGCAATACAACACACCAAAGATAACGTGAAAATGTACAAATATGGATCTGTGGCACATTCTCTTGATGTTATTTATTTTTGTTAATTCTAGCATTAAAGGTTTACCTTGCAGAAAAAATAATGAAAAGACTGAATTCTTCCTGCAACAAAGACTTTGATGTGCAGATGACAAAGAATTTGTTGCCGGTTAAACATGAGATTAGTTGTAATTTAGTGATGTGCCGGATATCTGTATCCGTATCTGCGGTATCGGTAGAAAAAAGGATCCGTATCCTGATCCGGAACCGACTATTTCTGTGTTATGTTTAGAGTGAGGACGTTAGACAGTGGCGGCTCGTGGCAATATTGAGTAGTGGAGCCAATCTTGGGCCTATTTGACGTTGCCTCTCCCCCATTTCATTAATTTTACAAAGTTTTGAATCAGTTTACCTCAACTTGCAGTAATTTATTATCTCGTTTATTGCTAACTAAAATAATTATAATATAATAATTATAAATTATAATAATATTTTCCTAAATTGTTCGATGTAAATTGGTTTCGTTGGTAAATTAGGTAATATATTTTTAAATTTAGAGAAAGATCTTTCTACTTCACATGAAGTAACTGGTGCGAAGTTGTAAAGTAAATGATGTAATTGAAGTATCCAATTAAAATGGACTTTCATTTTGTGGTGGTAAAAGTGTTATTGGAAATTTCTTTTAATAGCACATACTCTGGATTTCTTTGTAAAACCGCATTAATTTTGTTCCGTATCTTTTTGCCAATCGATCTCTCTACACTTTTTAAATTACTAAACAATGATTCTAAGTGTTGAATGGATTCAATTAATTTAATTTTTTTGTTTTCTAGAAACTTTATCGTTTTTGTTACGATTGGGAAATGTTTATTAATGAATTCTAGTTGCTCGACTAAATCTTCTTTTACAATTAATGCTTGGACTTCTGCAACACCTGGAGCAAAATACGAAAGTGTTGGGCACAAAAAAATGCGGGTTCTAACCATGTACCCCATAGCGCTAGTACAGGTTCGGGCGGCTAAGGTATGTACAGGCATATTTCTTTATATAATATTATGCTAGTTGGTGCTTTTAATAAAATCTTTTTAAATGAGTTAATTAATGAATTAACATCGGAAACGCTTCACGATTAATTTCAGCAATGCGACACAACACTGTTAGATGTAACATTTTGGAAAACGTTTTTTGAGCTCGTTACCTGTTTTTAACATTACGGTTGCAGAATCTGAGAGAAAGAGTAGAACTTTTAAGCAGTCATCACCAGCTACATTTTTTACGCTGTTAATGATAATGCCGGTAATATCGTTTTCAGATACCGATCAAGAGTATATTTGCTTCTGAATCCTAATTTCGCAGAACTGATGGTGCAAAGCACTTCTTTTTTGTTAATGACAGTAAAAATGACGCCATATTCTAAAACAATGCTTGACATTCTAGGCACTGTTGGAAAATGATAAACTAAGAACTACTAAAATAAAAAAACATCCACTTTGACGTCACGCACATTCGGCAACGTATAATGTATCCAGTATTGGGTAAGTTAGGAGAAGCTATTAAATTTCTACACCGATTAGACATACTCATATTTTATCAGCTCTGTGAAAACCGTTGGCCAACACTACTCCCCACTCATGATGAGAATAAACACGAGTATATCTAGTCGTTGTTGAAATTTAATCGCTTCTCCTATATTGCCCAACACTGAATGTATCAAATACAAGATCCGTATTTGTATCCGCGGATCTCGATAGTAATCATCCGTATCCGTATCTGCGGATCGAGTTTTTTAATGATCCGGCACATTAACAGTATTGATATAATTATATCAATTTTAACTACCTAGTTCGGAGGCCAATAACGTGTATTGGTAATAGCTAATAATTAATCTTATTTAATTAACAATAGGTATGATCGGAGAACAACAACAGACCATCTCTAATGACGACGTTTACTATTTAAAATTACTAACCTAAGCGTGATACCGCTTAAAAGGAATATGTGATAATGAAAAATATGCGGAATATGTGCGGCCTTGAAGCTAAACCGAACCTGGTGTAGTTTACCTACAGTAATAAATAAATACTCAGATAAAGGTGTCTGTTTTATTTCATAAGTAATTTCCTCTACTAAGACGCTGAACATGTTTTGGGGCAATTGTTTAGGGCAAGTTAAATTTCATTCCGTGTTATAACTTTTCCTAGCCTCGTAAGTTTTCATCAGCAAAATATCTAATCCTACCTTGCATTTGTTACTCACTCGTCAGTAATTAATGATTGTAACACAATTATAAATTTGTTTATTTATTTATAATAAATGTACAGATATTAGCTTTGAATACATTTAAAAGTCACTTTCTGGCCGAGAATCCACCCACGATTTTATTTCTGGCAAGTTCAAAACATTCGCTCTAACATCGTTCAAGTGTTGGTAGCTTTTAACTACATCTTTTCCTAGCAAAACTTGTAGCATATCAGAAGTTGTAGTAAAGTAGAAATCAGCCCAGGTTAACTGAAAATAAAAAAAAATGCATAGATACATTAGATATTACAAAAAATAATAATGGGCGGCAAGTAGCAGGTAAATAAGAATAAATAGAAATCTAACATCCCCATTCTCCCCCATTCTTTACCACTAGGTACAAGTTCAGAACGGCCGAGTCAATACTCTTAATATTTTCAATAAACGAACAAAGTTGAACAAATGAATAATCTAATGACATCAACTTTTAGAATTCTAGAAGGTCTATAGTCTATATGCTGCCACGATTGCTAGTATTTCTATTAAAGCACATTTAAAAATCAAACAACAACGAAGAGGAATAGGCGAATATTGATACGACTTGTCGATTCTATAGCAGTATGATAACTTTCCGCACTTATAGTGTTTTATAGGTATGTTCGATTACCTTTAAATGCGGAGTGAACTTAAAGGCATCTATCTATTAGTCTTCTGTTCATGGACAAGTTATATTTCTTACTACTTCTGCATCACTATCTTACCAAGCTTGCCATAGTTTATCTCTATTTCACGGCCTAAATTCCTGACTGTATTTTTTTTTGAAACATTAAAACCTACATATTTTTCCAGCGGGTTCGAACCTGAGCTTTTTGGAGCTCAATAAAACTTATTAATATTATTTTCCACTAGCCAGTTAGTCACATATCTGCACGTACGAAATGAATAGTTGTCTCGCTGGAAAATAAGACGTTGATTTGGAAAACGTTCGTCATCTGTTGGTAATATGACTGCTTCCAATATTTTTCTGTATTCTTCTTCTGTTATAAACAGCAATTTTTGGATGTATTTTTCCTCAAATCGTTGATGTGGAGACCTATAAACACCTGCATCCGTGTTTATAGTTCTCCAAATTAAAACTGACCTGAAAGCTTTTTTTTTTATCGGAAAGCACAATTTCATTTCACAAATCGCCATATTCATTAGAATACTGCAAAGTGTATCTAACTCTGATGTCGTGTAAAAATTCTTGCAGGCGATCTATTTCTTAACCCAGTGTCGTTTATACGTTGATGTACGGGTATATGTAAATTGCCTCCCAAGATAAAGACCAACTACTAACAATCGTTAAATTGCCTCCCACAATTTTTAGCTATCTGATATACAAGTGTAAATTGGGTCCCCGTTGATAAATGATAAAACAATAATGGTTAATTGAAATCTTAAATATATTTACAAAAAAGAAAATTCTTAATGTAAGATGTAACATAACATACCTTAAAGGATCACACACACCGGCGTGAAACATGTGGTGGGCGACACGGCTATATGTCTGTTTCTATTTTAAAGCAGCGCGCTCTTTCCTACTCTCTGCTTTCCTATACTATAATTCCATTTTGACGATTACAGTATATTGTTCGTTTAATAAGAAAAATAGATCAATATAAGGTAAGTAAGAAATAATGAATGCAAATCATTGAGACTAGTCTCTATGAAAAACGTATTTACAAAAATATGTTTGCATAAATTACAAATAATTCGTCCTATACGACTGCAAAGATTTGGGAGGCAGTTTATCTATTTATAAGACCAATTAAATCCAATTTACATACACCCTGACATACAGTTCTAACTGATCCTGGGAAGTTTAGCCCCTTCTTTTACCTTATGTTAGAATTAGCTCTTGCCTTTTTTACATCAGTTAAATGTCTAGGCATTTTCACCTTGAAACACTTCGATTTTTGACAGCACCTGACAATTAAATAATGTGAAATCATAATGATAAAAAAAAATGACTCGTAAAATACTCAGTCAATCGATTAGTCTGATCTCTCTCTTCTCACAATATCTACTGAACTTGTATCCGTTTTTGTATTGCTTTTATTTTTTTTTTTACTGTTTTAATTAACTTTTAACTCCTTCACTTAATTTGTATTATTTTTTTTTGCCTTTGGGTTTTACATGGCTCTGAAGATGGATATGTCGCTCAAACTAGTAAACTAGATATTTTTTTTTGAATTGATTGGGTATTGAACCATAATCTGTCATTTTTTATCATTACAACTTAATTTGAACATAATTATGCAATGTGAAGTCAGTAAATGGTGATACTACTTAATAATTATATCTATTGCAATAGAAAAAAAATGGTGTTTCCATTTTTTTTTGCCGCAGTGGTACAGATAACCACAGCTTTCTACGATAATAGAGTGTTACTAATGGTCACTAGGGTTAACTGCACTTGCCCCACCAAAACTGTAAGCCAATGACGTTATCGGATATCATTGTCACCCACTATTAGTGAAGATAGCTGTGTTTCTCTGCATAGAAGGATAAAGGAAAAATATTTACTTTTTGTGCTGCTAAATGACCTCCGTTTTCTTCAGCAATTTTGTTAAGCCTCTCTAGATAAAACGGAATGGTTTCTGTAACGTGAGTTTCCTTCAACTTTGATTTCCTTTCCTTATCTCTTTCAATAAAGATTTCACATACTTCTGTAAATCAAAACACACGTATATTAATTATTTCTAACATAAAAGATTGTTGCCTTCCATGTAGCTATTATATATTTATTGGATACACGAATTGTATTTAAATAATTTGTAGAATCCATAAAGGTAAGAAAGACAATGTCATTCCAATTAAAATAAGTAAATTACAACTTTCGATATAGCGCAAAAGATTCTTTAAATAAAAATTATGAATAATTGATTATGGAATCGTTTCATTATTACAAACAGTCGATGAATGATCATTCGATTATGCCCATCACAAGTTATGAGTCATGAGTTTTGAGTTATGACATAACAAACGAGGGATATCTATTACTGGTTACTATAAAACTGCGCAGTGATAAGTTCACGCAGTGTTAACAAATGTTATCTTTTACATTAAATGTTTATTATTAACATTTTTACAAAGTCTCCCAAAGTAAGCCACAGATTGGAAGAAATATGAAATTTATATTTACTCTACATTCCTAGATAATATCTCTTTCAGACTGCATTAGTAATTTCAAAGTTCCCTTTCTTTATTTTACTTTATTTTCAAACAATTTATCAAAGAGTTGAATATATTAACAGTTAAATTAATAATTATAGTTTGCTAATATGTTACAGTTATAGGTATAAATATTTATATAAATTCTTTAGAATTAATGGAAATTTACTAATGATTGGGAAGCTCCTAATGATAAACATCTTGAGCATAAAAACCTAACAATGCAGAAATAGGTAACACGTCAGCCTAAAAATTAATATGCAGACTAATTTGTATGAAAAAGTTTATGTTACTCACTAGTTAATGAGATTCGACATATTTAGGGAAGTGTTATGCAAAATGGGTTGATATTTTAAAAACTCAAAAATATATACTAAACTTTCACTCACACGCTGACAGGCAGTGACTGTTAGGTGGCTGGGTATAGATAGTTGTTAGTTATTTATATAGTGTTGTAAAAATGCAGTTGGTGTACAGAAAATTTAGTATGTCTGGTCAATTATAAGAGGATTGGAAAATATTTAAGAAAAAGCAAAACTAACTTTACCCAAAAATCAAAACTTTTTCTAAAGAAAAATTACAGATGTGGCCTTCTCAAAAACAAATTTATTTGAAACTTTTGGAAAGACTCCAATTTTGTTTTTTGTTACTTTTCTTTTAGGTGCAGCTATACAAAAACATTTTAAAATGATTGCTGGGAACATAGAGTCTCTTGTGAAAGAGTGACTAAGTAAATAGTATCGGCCAGAGAGAGATTCGAAAAGGAGAAATAATGCAAGCATGAATGTTCAATAATTTTTAATTTTGTTAGATTTTATACTGGTGTTAAACATCTTGACCCTCGCACCTTTATAAGATAAGTTTTGAACATATTGCAGAGTGAGAGAGAGAGTATTCTGTTAGTTCACATTCTATAAAGAAATTCATTGATGCGTAGAACGTCTTGCATGGTCTGTGGGGAAAGCGGAAACAAACGTAGGATATGGGATTTTATTTTAATAATATTTTAAAGGCGATTTCTTTTTTTTCTATGGTAATGAAAATGTGTATGTATTTATGTTTTTCATTATATATTTATATAATTTGCACTTTTTCTTAGTGTAAATTTATAATTGGGCATTATCAATAGCTTACAATAATAACTCTTTCCTCAACTTGAAATGATAATGGAGAATTTATGTGAATGATATTTTAAAAATATGATGAATTATTGCTGCACTATTTATATGTTATTGGTAGTGGATAATTATAAATTTGTATTAAGAAGCTGTACGGAATATAAAAGAAAATACATTGATAAGTTAATTTCCTATTACACGTTAAAATCACACACTTTTACAATACAACAAATTCATTCTTTTCCCATATTTGCCACCATTGCTGTCCAAAATATTGTTAAATTAACATCTGGCATCATATCGTTTGTTTCCGTTATCTCTGCTCGCTACAGACCCTTACAAATGAGCAAAAAAACACCTTTTGAAATATTCTAGGGATATTCTTATTTCCTATTAAGAATGTTATTGGAACATTCATAAAATATTCGTTAACAAGCATAGAATATTTCGAGGAATATTATAGGAACGTCTCTATAGAATAAGAAATTTGCTCTACTCGTAATGTGCATAGATAGAACATTCTAGGAATATACTAGGCGCTTATGAGCACAATCCTAAAATATTCGAACATTCTCCGCGTACGTTCCTAGCATGTTCTAGGGTAGCTATTAGGTTGGATAACACTTCAATACACGTCCGCACCTGACCACATAGCCATATTACTTAAAATGTATACTTAGGTAGCTGTAAAAATGACACACTGTTAAGAACATTCATACGCGAGGGTGCCGCGCCAAGTGCTTACGGCCGGAAACCGCCGGTGCCCAGATCCGAGTCGCCGGCCGTGAATCGACAAGCAACGAGCCTGCATACAGCGGGCTGTGACTCACGAACTGCAATCCCGGACATCGTCGCTTATATAGGGGGCTGAGCAAGAAGAGAAGTTGGAAAGGTATTCGGTGGCCGTTCGGCGCTTCGTGCGTATATTTCAACGGTTGCACTCAGCCAACTTCGGATACCAGGTCCAACACATATACACATGTATATAAACTTTGTCATATTATAAAGGTGGTAAACTAGCAAATACTAACATACGTATAGCAATATACGTCAAACGGAATACTGAAAATACTTTGTGTTTTATTATGAGAGAGAATTATATTTTATGTTATGTATACATTCTAAATACTGAATTTATTATATGAAAATAAACGTCGTAAAACAACTCAGCCTCTTCTCTGTGTTCTCTCCCCGGCGCATCGGTCTACAAATTAGTAGTCCCGACATTGGTCCTTCGAGCCGGATATGAGAGACACAGTGTGTGAAATAGGATATTAGACCTATTTGAGATTTGATACCGTAGACGAACAAGGCGTTCTTTCGGATCAAAAAGCATACTATCAAATATAGTATAAGAGAATCACTACTTTCATCAAAGTTATTGAGACCGGAGCCGAACAAGGCGTTCTTTCGGATTGAAAAATACTATCATACATAGTACATACATTGTGTAAAGGTGCAATACACAAAGACGGGCACAATGGAAACAGAAACTTCTGCGTACAAAGTGCACCGAAGGCAGCTAAAATCCTCGCTTACAAGAGCAGGAAAATTTCTAGAGAGAACTGAAGCCGCACTTGACATCGAGCAATGCAAGGCGCGCTATGAGAAATTCACGTACTTATACGATGAATTTAACAGGATTCAGTCCAAGTTGGAGGGACTAGACGAATCCGAGCTAGAGAATACTGAGCGAGACACATTCGAGGAGAAGTATTTCGAACTCGAAGCTCGTTTCAGAAACATATTAAAAGCCAGTGCGAAACAAACAAGTGGCAAAATGGAAACTTCGTCGGACGTAGTAAAATTGCCCACAATAGAACTACCCAAGTTCGATGGTGCATACGAAGATTGGCTCACCTTCTATGACACTTTCAGCTCGTTGATACATAACGACAGCAGAATTCAGACCATTAATAAGTTCCATTATTTAAAGTCATGCCTGAAAGGAGATGCATCGAATGTCTTGCATTCTCTAGAAATATCAGCAGATAACTATGCAAATGCATGGCAAATGTTACAAGACCGATATAGCAATACACGAGTGATAGTGCAAAAGCATATCAATGCAATTTTTGAGTTGCCGCATGCAAACAAAGAGAATTTAAATACGCTACGGCAAATATTAGATGGTGTCCAAAGGCACAGTAGAGCGCTAGAAGCGTTAAAGCGACCCATAGGGCAATGGGATGATTTGTTAGTGCACATAATAACCAAAAGGCTAGATCCCAGACATTCAAAGAATGGAAAGCAAAATACAAGGCACAGAGATGCCTACGTTCAAGGAATTGACAAATTTCTTAACACAAAAGTGCCAAACTTTAGAAGCAATTGGGAAACCAATGCAAAGTGTGTTAGCGAATAAAACTTCGGCTAACGTTGCAACACACAAGACAAGCGAATGCAATTTCTGCGACGGTAATCACCTGATTTACCAATGCAAATCATTTTTAGGTCTTAGTGTAGAACTAAGACAAGAGAAAGCTAGAAGTAAGCGGCTATGCCTGAATTGCCTAAGACCAAATCACATGGCTAGCAATTGCCCTTCAAAAGGATGCTGCAAGCATTGCGATAAGCGACACAATAGCTTATTACATTATTTTAAGAAGTCTGATGGGCCGTCGAAGCTTCCTTCACCCCGAGCGGGAACCTCGACGTCCGTATCAACGCACAGCAGCAACAGTGTAAACACTCACACGATGCTTTCTACGGCAGTTATAAATGTCAGCGATGTAAGAGGACGTAAGCACAACTGCAGAGTGTTGCTTGATTCTGGATCGCAATCGAATTTAATAACCAACCGAATGGCTACAATTCTGCGTTTGCCGAAGATGCACGCAAATGTTGTATTGAGCGGAATAAATCAAAGCAGGAAAGAAATACCCCATTCAGTGAATGTTAATGTGAAATCGAAATGCAATGGATTTCAGCGCACTATCAACTGCTTGATACTTGAGAAAATAGCCGAAAAGCTACCATTAGTGCATATTCCGAGCGAACACTTACAAGTGCCTAAGAACGTGAGATTAGCGGATCCAGAATTCAATATACCAAAGGATATTGATATGTTAATAGGAATAGAACTATTTTATCAATTGCTGTGCGTTGGACAAATAAAGCTACACAGAGACGGACCGTTTCTACAAAAGACGCTTTTTGGATGGATTATTGCTGGAAAGCTCATGGTACCTGAGACATCACCCAAACACGTCTACGATATGCAATGCATCAACCTTGCAGTCATTAAACAGCAATATAAAGAAATTCTGGGAGATAGAAACCGTTGCCGAGAGGCAAGTGCATTCGCAGGAGGAGAGCAATTGTGAATTTCATTTTGCGGAGACGTCAGAGAGAGAAAGTGACGGGAGATTCGTAGTCTCACTCCCATTCAAAGAAAATGTAAGCTCGTTAGGAGGCTCGTATGAGCAAGCAGTAAAGAGATTTGATTCGCTAGAAAGAAGATTCCAGAAGAATGCTACGCTAAAACAAGAGTATGTTGGCTTCATGAATGAATATCTACAACTGGGGCATATGAGACTCGTAAATAACGCTGAAAGAAACGAACCTCATTTTTACCTCCCACATCACGCGGTTATAAAAGAAAATAGTCTCACCACGAAGGTTCGAGTTGTGTTTGATGGTTCCGCAAAAACAACGAGTGGAAGATCATTAAACGACACTTTGATGGTTGGGCCTAAACTACAACAAGATCTGTTTGATATCATTTGCAGATTCCGATTGCATAAATATGTATTAACAGCAGATGTAGCCAAAATGTATCGACAAGTTCGTATGAACGAAAAAGTCCATGGCATTTCAGAGAATTCTTTGGAGGAAGTCTGAAGAAGAGAGAATTCAAACTTTTGAGCTGACAACGGTGACGTATGGAACAGCGTCCGCCTCCTACCTAGCTATCAAAGCTTTGCAACAAACAGCACTTACAGAAGAAGATGCCTATGCATTAGGAACAAAAGTAATTCTCAGAGACTTCTATGTAGATGACCTATTAACTGGAGCAAGCACATTGGCGGAAGCGAAAGAAATCATTAATCAAGTAACCACTGTTCTACAAAAGGGAAAGTTTGAACTGAGGAAATGGGCATCGAACAGCCTAGAACTCTTAAAAACTATACCAGAGTCTTGTAGCAGCCATACTGTGTTGGAGTGGGACAAAAGTGATGGCGTCAATACACTTGGTCTTCAATGGAATACCAGAAGCGACTCTTTGCAATATTCAGCGATCAAGTTTGCAGGGAGAAAAAGTATCACCAAGAGACATGTACTTTCGCATATATCCAAAATATTTGATCCCTTGGGCTTAATCAGTCCTTTTACTGTGAGAGCCAAAATCTTAATGCAAGAGATATGGAAATTAAACATAAGCTGGGATGAATCTCTTCCGATGAATGTCGAAGAAATGTGGTTGGAGTATGCTCAAGAAATAAATGAGATAGCTGAAGTAGAAATTCCAAGACATGTCATTTCCGTAGAGAATCCGTTGTACTTTGAGATACATGGTTTCTGCGATGCAAGTGAGAAGGCATATGGAGCTTGCGTATATATAAGAGCAGTAGACAAACATGGTGCCATATCTTCTCATCTATTGTGCTCAAAATCGAGAGTCGCTTCTATCAAGCAAATCACACTACCACGTTTGGAATTATGTGGCGCGTTGCTACTAGCACAACTTGTGAGCAGATTAATGCAAACATTAGCAATATCCATTCGGAGAGTGTATTACTGGACGGACTCTTCGATCGTAATATCTTGGCTGAACTCATCAAAAGCACTAAAAACCTTCGTTGCGAACAGAATTGGGGAGATAAGAGAATTATCCAATGTTCTACAATGGCATCATGTTGACACAAAACAAAACCCCGCTGATGTAGTATCCCGAGGAAGTTCTTTGCAAATGCTAAGGAACAATAAAGTGTGGTGGCAAGGGCCAAGTTTTCTACAAGATTCCGCAGAGAAATGGCCAGCTTCCAAATTTGCTCCTGTAAATGAACTGCCCGAAGTAAAAACCTTAATATGCACAACGAATATGACAGAGGAGTTCCAAATATTCGAACGATATTCAGACTTAAATAAGCTGAAAAGAGTAGTGGCATATTGCTTGAGATTTACAAGAAATATCAAAGCCCGAATTGCTAAAGAAGCGGAACATAGTAACAGTGGACATTTGACCACAGCGGAACTAGCCAAAGCAACGCTCGTACTAACCAGAGAAGTACAGAGGCATTATTTCAAAGAATATACACAGCTAAAGAAGGGACAGGAATTACATCCTTCTAGTAATATAATGTGTTTAAATCCTTTTCTGGACGAAGATGGTTTAATAAGGGTGGGTGGTCGATTGCGAAACTCCAACCTTCCTTTCCATGGAAAACATCAAATACTTCTGCCAGCCAAGCATCCCTTTCACAACCTTAATTATTAAGAGTGAGCACATCAAGCAATTACACGCTGGAACTCAACAAACAATGGCAGCTATCCGAACCAAATACTGGCCTCTATCGCTAAAGGGTTCTGTTAAGGCACATATACGAAAATGCGTAGCCTGTTTTAAAGCCAATCCTACTTCGGAAAATTATATAATGGGTGACCTTCCAGCCCCATAGAGTGACACCAGCTAAGCCATTTCAAAATGTTGGAGTTGATTATTTTGGCCCAGTATATATTCGGGAAAGTATGAAAAGAAGACACATTGTCACAAAAGCTTATGGTGCTGTGTTTGTATGTTTTGCAACCAAAGCACTGCATATAGAACTAGTTGGAAATCTATCAACAGAAGCATTTTTGGCGGCATTAAAGCGAATGGTCGCCAGAAGAGGCAAGATAGCGAATATTTATTCCGACAATGGTACGCAATTCGTAGGTGCAAACACGGAATTGAGGAAACTATTGAAGCAATTACAGTCTCAAATCACCAAGGAAGAGATCCAAGCCTACTTAGCCAATAGTGAAATCAAATGGAATTTTATTCCTCCTCGATCACCCCATTTCGGAGGTCTTTGGGAAGCCGCTGTGAAGTCCGTCAAGCTGCACCTCAATCGAGTAATTGGAAAGACGACATTGACTTACGAAGAAATGCATACCCTTCTGGTCCAAATAGAAGGTATTCTTAATTCAAGACCCATTACTCCAATATCTAACGACCCAAACGATTTGCAATTCCTTACTCCTTCACACCTTGTAATGGGATACAATCCAGAAACAATTCCTGAACCTACTTTAACCCATCTTAAAGTAAATTCCCTTCGCCGTTGGCAACACATTCAATTCATGCGAGACCACTTTTGGACGAAATGGCACCAAGAATATCTGAATCAACTTCAACAGCGGACGAAGTGGCAACGGAAGAATGGAAATGCACTAACTCCCGCGGCCAGTTGGTAGTCGTGAAGGATGACCAAGGTCCACCAAGCAAATGGTTAGTTGGAAGAATCAGCAGGGTGTTTCCAGGACATGATGGCGTCGTGCGAGCTGCTACGGTGTCAACCCTACAAGGAGAAATGAAGAGACCCGCGGTAAAGTTGTGCGCGTTCCCTATAGACAATCAGTAAGTGCGCCGACAACAATATTTGTAATGAACGTTTTAATTTTTTTTGTGCGAGTCGTGTTAAGCATCGTGTTTCAAAGACAGACAATTTGTTCGTTATTCAAAGAGTGTAGTGTTGAAGGCGGTTCCTTCAAGGGGGGCGGTTATGTTAAGAACATTCATACGCGAGCGTGCCGCGCCAAGTGCTTACGGCCGGAAACCGCCGGTGCCCAGATCCGAGTCGCCGGCCGTGAATCGACAAGCAACGAGCCTGCATACAGCGGGCTGTGACTCACGAACTGCAATCCCGGACATCGTCGCTTATATAGGGGGCTGAGCAAGAAGAGAAGTTGGAAAGGTATTCGGTGGCCGTTCGGCGCTTCGTGCGTATATTTCAACGGTTGCACTCAGCCAACTTCGGATACCAGGTCCAACACATATACACATGTATATAAACTTTGTCATATTATAAAGGTGGTAAACTAGCAAATACTAACATACGTATAGCAATATACGTCAAACGGAATACTGAAAATACTTTGTGTTTTATTATGAGAGAGAATTATATTTTATGTTATGTATACATTGTAAATACTGAATTTATTATATGAAAATAAACGTCGTAAAACAACTCAGCCTCTTCTCTGTGTTCTCTCCCCGGCGCATCGG
>RXPK01004317.1:0-27590 GCA_004143645.1 Protaetia brevitarsis
GGATATAGAGTAGTTCTGAAAAAAAAATATGGTATTTATTTATAATTGTGGTGAAGGTATATTTACCTGCAACCAATTCGTTATTTCTATATTATCTTTTGCACTATATCTTGTATTACTCCTAGAATACGTTTTACAACAAGTTTGAGCAGGGCGTATCGAATTTTATTAAGTAATAATATCTCCACCGTTTTGATCACTACTAGTGGACGATCTTCTGGCACCTAAAATGTGTCTGGAGCCCAGTACAGAGAAAAATATTTTTGAATACAGAACAACATTTTGTGGTTGGTTATGTGAGTATTGTTAGTTGTGGAAACACAAAACACTTATAAAATAAACTATATGTTTGTTGTTAGTATATTATAGAAATCCATAGCCCCTTAATAGTTAAACATACTAATGCTATTGGTGAATCGTACTGATATTTGTTGTTTTTGATCTGCAAAAAAATGGTCTCAAAAAAATATTAGAATTAACTGGCTAGATTCACGTATTTAAGAAACCGCTTTCGGCAACCGCAGCTGGCGCAGCCTATGAATAAGCTGCTGCAAATAATCGGGATATTTGAAATTGTGACAATACCCTATCAGGATGTGCCTTAAGTCATAAAGAAACCTGCTGGTCATAATAAGTTTTCAGGCCATAAAACGCCACATCCAGTGGCTACATGCGGTGCGTGCAATGTGGAGCAAGACTTAAGATAACGATTCCGTTTTCTTTGGCGAACGCCAAAACTGCAATACCTTTATGACTTGAGTGTCCGTCAACTATTAGGAGAACTTTATCGGATACTGTGAGGTTAACGAAGTTTTTGAAATGTTGTAGCCACTTCAGGAATAAACTATCCATTTATCCATTTATGTTCTTGAGTCATTCCTAAAGTACCCAACGGTGCACCATCTAATAATTCCGTCTTTCACCTTTTTCGAGGGAAAATTAATGCAGGAGGTGAGAGCACCAACCTATTTCTTCCCACTTTGGACGGCTTTTGTACTGTGGAAAGAGAACTTTCGTCCACGTTGTAGTGGATTTTAGTTGGATGAATGTTGTGTTTCTCCAAAGTTGCTTGATATATTTTAGAAAATTTTGCTACTTGAGGTTTATTGAAAGGCATGGCACGTGCTTTAGATGTGGGCTCAGGTCTCCTCAAGGAAATGCCTGGACGTCTCTTACGGAAACCAGACAACCAATCCCAACCAGCTATCTTGAGAGTTTGGTTGAAACGTTGATGCAGACCATTTTTCTCGGCCAGGTCATAAGCTAATTTGTGCAAATCAATCGCAGTCAATCCAAACAGACGTGAGTTTAGAAGTTTTATATGACTCACAATTTCTTTTTCTGAATCCGCACTAAAGGGGCGGTATCGACCTAAACCCTTCTTGTTTCTTTGAACGTCTTTATTTCTATTTTGTGCTCTCCTTCGAAGGGTAGCTTGCGGAACATCGTAAAGTTTTGATGCTTTCAACCAACCTGCCTCTCCTCTACTAACAGCATCAATAGCGCGCTGTATTGCATTTTCACTCCAGCTCAGTCGGTCACTTTTCCTTTTGTAATTTCCGACCATCTAATATAAAAAAAAATACCAAATAAGAAGAAAATAATACATATAACGGCTAAAATACATGTCAGGGTAAAATGACATAGTTATTTTACCTCCGTGAGTACTATGCCGTTTTACCCTGAACTTCAAAATTACTGTTAATATAACCTAGCTTCGTAAGTGTGCAAAATGACTGCGCAAACTTGCACCAAAATTGAAAAGTGATTCACAAACATTACAACTAATCATAGATTCGTAAACTCTAAAAAACACCGACTGATGCCTGTTAGACGCGGTAAATTTTAAATAATTACAGTATGTCATTTTACCCGAGTGTGTCATTTTAGGCAGAATTCCCTACTTAAACTTGACGGTGAAAGGTTCGAAATATTTGCTTCTATTTTTACATCACAGCAGACTTAGAAGACAGTAAAGAGTACCTTCTCTCACTACCCAGTCGCTATGAGAATTACTTATGCCATCTGTGCTGTTTGGGAGACTTGAAAGTGATCTGAAACAGTTTTCTTCTTACTCTAAAGCCTTTATACTGTGAGGTGTAAGTTTGGTAAAGTTGAGTACTATTTCCTGCGTTTTCTTGTATAGTTTTCTCCATTCATTTTTACACTAGTTTCTTATTTTCTGGTGATTTTTTTCTTCTATTCCATTCTAATCCTCTTTTTTTCTGCTGCTCTCTTTACCCCCTCACTTCATGTCTTCCTTGGTCTACCCCGTCTATGCCTGGCAACCGTACTTTTTACTTGGTACCAAAGTTTCCTACAACTTATTCCAGGTTAGGACATTAGTCGAGCATGTAAGTAGTTATACTACTACTGCTTATTACCTGTACCTAACATTAGATTTCACAAGAAAACACAAGATCGAAGTAAATAATATAAGAAAAAAGCTACGTATAAAGCAATTTTCGTATAGGGTTTTTTTTTAATACCTATACCTATATATTTTTCATTTATATCCACATTTTGTTTCGATATACTGAGGATATAATTTAGGGGAATATTTATGATCACTGTTTGTTGTATATCCTATGTGCATGCAACAGTAAAACGCTTTGCCTATTCTGGATTGTTGGTTGGGAAGGGTGGCTAGCCACGCGCACTTATGCCACTCTAACCGGGCCCATTGTGCTACCTTCCCTAGGCGGCGTCACTCACCCGCAGCCTACTCGAGCCAGCCCAAACGAAGGATGAACTCGAGCAGCGCAGCATGCGAGGCGCCACCAAAGCTGGCCATACTGGGCCAGAACTCCCCCAGGATGGAACCTTTAAGTTGGGCAAGCGCCGGACAGCCACATAAGATGTGCTCCGGTGTCTCGTCCTCTAGGTAACATGCACGGCAGAGTGGGCTGCTAGTCAGTTCCCATGCGTGCATGTGTTTATTAAGTTTGCAGGGCCAGTCAATAGCCCTACAACTTGACGTAGTTTACTGCGAGAAAGCTGCAGACAGTATCTCGCTGTCCTAGGCGACAGCTTGGGTATGGCTTTGCGCGCCTGACAGCAGGTGGTTATGGATGCCCATCTCTCTTCGTGTAGAGTAGTGGGCCACTGGTTTATTAGGGTATTGAGTGTAGCCGAAGAAATGGGAAGAACAGGCTCCGGTCCCACGTAAGGAGAACACGAACCGCGTCTCGCCAACCTATCGTTTCCCAGATTACCTTTATGGCCTTTAACCCTCTGAGTACCAAGTCATTATCAATGGCGATCTCTTCCAAGGCACTATGACACTGAAGTACTAGGCCCGAAGCGATCTTATAACTACTAAGGGCTTTAAGGGCAGCTTGACTATCACTGTAAAGGACAATGCGTCGTCCCTTAATGCCCCTTGCTAAAATTTCTTCGGCACCATGCAGGATCGCCAAAACTTCCGCTTGGAAAACCGTAGCGACCCTACCTAGTGCCAACTCTAAGTTGAGCTTGAGGTCTGGAGAGAAAACTCTTAAAAAAAAACTTAATTTTCGAGAGACCTTAGAGCAGTCTGCATCAAATCGCAGAGCACGCTCTCAAATCTTCCATCAATGAGGATCGTAATATCGTCCGCATATGCAATTGTGTAGAAGCCAGATGTGTTCAGCGAATTTCTATTCGGTGCTGTTAATGAAGTACCTACATATAAATATTTTGTAATTTTTCTATTACAGTTTAAACGTGGATTTAGGTACCTTACTGTTTATTTGCAGAACCGGGCATAAACTAACGTGGCCGTATTGATCGTCGAAAGCACCCTCCGCACTCTGTAGGACTCTACCTGCCGCCCCCTGACCTCGTTGATGTTAATTTAACGTTTGACTTTTTTCGTGCTCCGGTATAACAGTCTCCAATTATTTTAGAATTTCGTGTGAAGATTAAATTTTGAGCATTAATTAGTGGACCTGGTGGCGCGATTGTTTATCGTCCGCGCGATAATGAAGCTGTAGTAGAGTGATGGATTATTTCTTTTTTTAGAGTAATTACGGATTTATGCAAATCCCCTATAATTGATTTAATATTAAAGGAAATTGTGCTGGGAACAAGGACGATTATTAGCCTTTTAATAATTTTTGAATATACATAGATCTACAAAAATTAAAGATAAAATAGACAGTCATCGTTATTCATTCTATGAACTTGTACGATTTTCAAATTAATAGAGAAGTTATTTGTTTGTGCTAGGAAAACTTTCGGGTTGTGGAATACACCTTCACACTTCTAGGCTGTGACATCTATTAACGTATTATTGCAGTGTTGAATTTTATGTTTAAAAGCGTCTTACTATATGGCTCAAAATTTTGCAATGTGGGTCAAAGAAGAATAACAGAATTATACACATTTATAAACAAACCACTGATTGTGAGAAAGATCTAAGCATATACTCCGGCCGGGCAAAATACATTCCAAATGTAATTAAAACATGATATGTAAAATACAGTCCTCATTAGTGTTTGAAATACGAAATATAAAATACATTGATCTCATATATTTAAAATAGAATACTGTAAACTATAAAGTATTTAAGCAATCTGTTATCGGTAATTATAGAGAAAAAAGCCTTACGTTTTTCTTTATATAAGTGTAAGTAAAATACACTTAATACTAAATAAAGAAATAAAATACTATTGTATTCTAGTATCTCTTTATTGACATTTTCATTCCCTTGTGCACTCTTGTTATAGCTGATTTTTTAATACTTAAGTTTATTTAGATCAGATATAGCAATTAAACTCAAGGTGTAGCTTGCACATCTTCTATATCATCTTAATAACTTGTCTCTCACATAGAACATTGGAACAAATATCAAATGAAATCAAATGATGCAAAATATAGACTTTGATAATGTGTAAATATAGAAACAAATTTTAATATAAATACAGGAGAAAAATAACTTTGATTAATTATAATTAAAATCCGTTTTCATATCTTCAAACTTTGGTTAAAAACTTGAAAACCCACAGCATCTTCATCACAAACCAGTAAAAAAGAGTCGCTTACACTAAATACATTCGAAAAAGAAATTACATATGTCAATTGGCCCTACATTCCCCAAAAAAAAAAGAAGAAGAAGATTAGGAACAAAAAGTCAGCAAATAAATAGAAAAAGGAGTTAGCACTATCTGTACCGTGATTTTGACATGTTATTTTGGTAACTATACCTACTCTGATGACGCCATGACGTCTATATGGTAGTAAATAAAGTAATTTATACATAAAATACTTTCAAAATATATTTCAAATGTAAAATACAAAATACATAAGAAAAATTATTTCAGTATAAAATACAAAAGGTATTTTGTACTTCCAATATTTGAATTTTACATACGCCCAACCCTTCATACACTGGTCACATAAAATAATTGGGGATGAACTGTCGAGTGGGGAATGAGACTGTCATAAAGGATGGAAGAAATGGAAATGGGTATATAATAATTATTGAAAAAAAAATAATTAACGAACCTTTTGCACGTCCGTTCAGAAGCACTGATTTTGAGTTGCTTTAAATCGTTCGGAAACATATCCTTCTTTGGACTAGGGTAAGAAAAAGGTTATTGAAGACTACTTTCTGTGATAGATTGTAGATTCGATGAAAAATTTCACCAGAATATTGGTTATGATTGTTTAGTAACGTGAGCTGGTGTCTCCGTTGTACTTATTATTGCTAAATAGGTATCAAACTACTAAGGAAATTATCGAAAGAGACGTTAAAATACTAAAGTATCTTAATCTTAACTTCAAAATCGAAATTCATGTATAACATATGGTGCTAATCTGTATTGTTAACCCCTTAGTCTCGTTTTTTTTTTTTTTCAACGAAACTAAGATTTTTCGGTCCAAAAAACTGTGTGTAAGTATTTGCTTTTGCACACAAACCATATTTACACTCGGAAAACTATAGTTTCTGAGCAAGGGTACAAATAACTATTATTTCCTAACTACTTCATTGCTTATGAAGGAACGGCTACTCGGAATTCTAGATATTTGTTTCGTATAACGATAAGTAATACAGTTTTCAATTTTTTTTTATATTATTCATTGTCCTCGTGATTATTGGTATTTTTGTCTGATATTCATTGACAGGATTTTCGCCAATAACCACGAGAACAAATAATATAAGGAAAAATCAACGGAAAATAAAATAAATCGATATAATAAAGCTTTTCATTTTTATTTCGATTTTTTTTTTGCTCGATACGCCTTTGAATCTGCTTTTTTTTTATCGAAGGAGAAGTGGTGTGTCACACCGGGGCTGCGTCCTATTGTGTTTACTGTATTAAAACACCAGTCGGTTCGCAGAGGGTCGACCACCCTTGCTTTGCGCCCCGCAGTGTAGCGTTATAATAGCGTCCGTCTAAATTTGCATTGTGCATTAATTAATATAGTGATATAACCGGGACAAAGCTTTCTCTGAGCCATAGCAGTAAACCCCGTTGGAATATAGGGAGTAAATTGGAAATGTTATTACGTATTTCACTGGCAGAGCGTTTTGTTGATATTGAATAAATTTTGTACGGTAATCCCAATAGTTAGTAGAACAATTAATTTTTAAAAATCCAACATGGATACATTTTTTTATTTACAGTGTAGATTTGTAAAGTTATATCCATAGAAAAAAGAACACCTGACATTTTCCCACTGTAAAACTAACTTTGGCGTTTCATGTGCATATTTCAGTATCGTATTTATAGCTGGGTTGTGGAAAAATAGCTGTCATTATGTTGCATTATAAGAGCTATTGTGTTTCTTATCAAGCAATCCATTATACGAGAAATCAACAACGTTGCCCTAGATATTGAACAATTCTAGTATTTGTACATTTAAACTGACTTACTTTTGTGGACCATGTGGGGCTTCCAGTTTGAATATTTATTGGAAAACATGTAATTTCTCAACTAACATTTATTGTTTCTCGAACTTTATACCATGTTTGCACTTTTTTATGAAGTAACTGCAACTACGCGTTCCACGAGATATCAACAGTATTATTCATAATAATAGAAACTTTAGTACATATGTTTTTGGAGTACTTTACTTTTGTAGATCACAAAATTTCAGTAAACTGATTTAAATATTTTTTGAAAAACATGTGTTTTTCCAACTAGGTTTACTCTTTACAATTACAAACAGATAATGGTTTGGTATTGTTACTGAAAAATTCATCTGTTAACAACTTTATCCTTTTTTTTACTGATTGCCATGTAATGGTTACATGTTATATAATATAACATTTTTTAATCAGCATTTTTAGATCTAAAATTGTGTTGAAAAAATGCGATGTTGCGCTTGTGCAAACGTTACTTCAGTAACAATTGGATATCTGATAACAGAGAATTATTGCTCAAGCTTCTCATTCTTAGTTGATAAATTGCTTTAATTTTAGTTTGGGAATTATTATAATCATGCGTGAAATGTTAATTCAACGTATGATGATATATTGCGGATTTATTGTTAATTCCCACTCAGTCTAAAAGTCACACCCATGTATACTCTCAGCAGATTTTACCGATGTCATTATTTTTCTCTTTTCATATAATTTCGGTGATTCTAAATTTACTATTGATAAAACGAAACTTGCAACCAAAGACGCAGAAAAAAAACAGTATTTTTTGAAATTTTATAATTTTGGAACTACGGTATCTTATTAATTGCTATAAGTCGAAACTGCGTTAGATTTGAAAGAAGACTATTTTCAATCTAGCAGAAAAGCTCTTCAAAGTTTTATTTCTGGGTCTTATCCTGGGTGCGATTGCCGAGTTTTTCAACATGATTTAAGTTTCAATACAAATACGTATTTAAACGCGTGTTCTGGTCATCTGGTGATTACTAAAATTGATTATTGTCTGTGTTTGTCCGATAGACGAAGGAGCCAGACTCGGGGCTTTTCCTTCAGATGCTATGAAACTTCCGAGAGAACTGATTTTCTCACAGTTCTCAAAAATATTTATATTGAAAATTGAGGTGTATTAAAACAGTTAACAATTGAATCCAAGTAATTACCAGGAGTTAAGCTAATTTTAACTTGCAGCAATCGAAATACTGCAGTCTCAAAATCGAAAAATTTCGAAAAAAAAATCATTTTGTTCCCACATCTTTGGTTGTAGATTTCGCTATATCAATACTACACCTAGCATTACTGAAAATATATGGAAAGAGGAAAATAATGACACCAGGAAAACGGCCCCTTTATCAAAGAATAGAGGACCTATAATTATATAGCCATTCAGGTGTGAGTCTTAAATTAAAAAATAATCACCCAATTCTAAAATCCTAAAGTGACATTGGTGTCATAAATCACAGCACTAGCTAAATAAATTATTATTTCATTTAAAAAATACCCCTAACAATAGTATCAATAGTATATTGCAACACTGGTGTTAAAATGACGGTTGTTGCAATACGAGTGCTTTAATGTACGAGGATATTGTTATTTCTCTTTCGCGTTCATTTAGATTTAGTTATTATTTAAAGTGGGATTTCTTATCCTTGCAAAGAATTTCAATGTTTCCATGTTTGTGACACAATTCTCGTGTCATGCGCAATTTCATAAAAAGTCTATATAAAAATGTCAAATGTAAAATGTCAAACCACGAGTTGCACTACCAACCTAGCTTTTAATGTCATCACAAATAGGGTCACAAGTGCTCATTGTATGTGTGAAATAGAATTTTATTTAAGTTCTGTTATTTTCCAAGTTTACGATGATGAATGTATATGAGTAATTGGGTATATAATGGCAAACAAACTCGAACAAAAAAAGTAGTTTTATTGACTTTCTATAATTTTTATGACCAACGTAATTGTTATCATTGAAACGTTGGTCGTGAAACTTATAGGTTAATCAAAGAAATATTTTTTGCTCAAATTTATTCGCCATTTTTTAACCAATTATCTACGAGTATCATACACCTATATGAGTAATATTTACAATGAGGCGAATATGTTTGCACAAACACGGTCCACTGGGGATGTATCGATTCTTTATCGCTTCAAATTGAGGGCCGTGAGGAAGGAGGGTGGTTTCTTTTAAATGATTATATATTAATAAATATCATCTAATTTTTTAATTTATTTGCCTCTTTATAGGCAAAAAATCTTATACGCATTTAAACCAAATCATCACATAATAATATACATTTCGACCCTCTTTAGTAAAATTCAAGAAATTTGATGAATTATGAAGAGTGGTAAGCTTTTTAATATTTAGGATAACATTGCAATTATTTAATTACTTTATCTCAACATAAGTTTTAAAGATTAATTTTTATAAAACTTAAGATCTTTAATTTACAAATGAATACTAAAATTACACTCATATCAATGTCAAAAAAAAAACACGTTAAATTGTTTATTATCTTTGGCAAAGCTGTCATTTTCAGCCTACGATATAGTAGTTTCAGTAAATAAATTTGTATCTGTTACCCGCTGTCATATGTAACAGTTATTAAAAACTGTAGGTATAATAGTATGACTAGTAAGAGACGAGCTCACTAGACAGCTGTCAACAGCTTTTCCTCTCGCTCTAAATACCTTCCCGAATGTGTGGACGGGTGCACGAACTCCGTCTAGCCGAACATTCGTACACGTTGACGTGCGCCATTGCCCAATGCAGATCGGGAATAGGCAAAACAGTTTGCCGACTAGTTCGCCGAACTCTGAACTGGCCCGTCCACACGACTAGGAGTTCGCCAAACTAGTGCTCGGAGTTCGGCGAACTCCGAGCGTGTGGATGCACCTTAAGTTTGTACAAAATATGAGTTTTACAACAGTCATTGTAGCGCTGTTTGATACCATTTTTTTCTATTTCGCATTAATTTACGTTTATTTATGTACTTTTTTCGTGTACAAATTGAGAAGAGGGTCTTAAGCAACATGGGAGTCTAATTTTGCCAGACTTTAAATAGTGCTTTGAAATATAATTTCATTAAAAAGTTATAGGGTATCATAGAAATAGAGTAGGATAGCTCGTTTCAAAATGCGCGATACTTCTAATTTTGAAGGCAGTCATTTTGAAGGTCGATGATAGCGGCAAAATTAAATTTGAATAGATGTATACATATTGAAGCAAGAAAAACAGTGACATATGTACTATATTTATTGTTTATGTACAGCATATACTATTCACATTATATACAGGCTGTTCAAAGTTATCAGCGCACTATGGTCATGCTAATAACAATATTGCGTGCAAAAACTGATTTTCTATCAATTCGTAACAAAATGCAGGGTATCTTTTAGAAAAACAAAGTTATCTATTATATCTCGTAAACGCTGTTATCAATTGCTTTTTTGATTACACAATTGCAATCAACGTAAAAACCTTACATCTTTAATAATTTGACCAACATGGTAGCTGCAATATTAACAAGATTAGCATTAGCGCCTCGATAATTTTAAACAGCTTGTATATTATAGATATTGATATAATATAAATATTTTGCACTCATTTTATGAAATTCACAACTGAAAAAATAAAATATATAAATATAAATATGTATACAGCCATATATACAAAACGTAAATGTACCTATTTAATTTGAAATTCATTTTATTTGTTAGAAAATCTTAAAATTTGTCTGTAGGTGTGAATCGTCTTCACAAATGTAACTTTGTCACTCTTTGCACTACTATTCCAACCATCTGTAGAGCCTTCAAGTTGGTTCGAAGTTGTTGTCATGTGCCTACTAAGACAAATGATACGAAAACCAAAGTGATCCATTTGTCCCTGAGTCAAAAGTACTATGAAGATGCTGAACATTTATATCGATAAACCCTATAATAAAAATTGCAGTATGTATTGGATAAACAATAACTAAAACGAAACAATAAAGTACATACCTCAGTTTTCTTTTTAAATGATGCTGTTTATGCTCTAATGATTAAGAGATTTACATTGTCTGCTTTTATAATTAAGCCTTCTTCTTAAAAATGTTTCCAACAATTGCCAAAACACAAATTGATTTGCTGTCGATTACAAGTGAAAGCACTTTAATCCTTATCCAAAAGAGCCAACCATTGTTTTAATAGATCACACTCTGGAAAAACTCCAAGCGTATTTTCATTATTAAATACGTAATTCATCAAAAATACATACAATTTTGTCGTTTCATCATGTACTTACATATTAAAAGAAACACTTTTAGGTTTAAGATTTCGGGTAGTGGGCAACTTGGTACTACACACGACATCCCATAAAACGTGCTCAAAGCATTAATAAGGCTTTAATGAAATAAAATTACGAAAAACTCTTTAAAATAGACAATTTGCTTTTGACGCTAACCTTCAAAACTGCCATTAGTCCGTCGCTCTAAAAAGATGCCCACTCGTCGAAGCGCGTTCTCTTCACGTAAGGTTTACGTAATAGATATTGAAGAAAAATCTGTTTTTGTAAATATCGTCAATGTCTTGAATGTCTTAACTTGATTTTGCCATTTTATCTTGGAAAAGAGAGCTGCTCTAGGTATCTTTAGATAGAATAAAGTATACTTTCTTGTTATATATGTCGAATTTGGGCCACATTATGTTTTTATTTCCCGAGCACATAAATTTACATTTAGCTATAGTGTAGTTAATGAGCTGCTTAACGAAAATCGCTTTAAGTCACTTTTTAAGAATTTTTGTTGTATTATCTATTTGAAATGATGGGGATTGCCGTAAATATTATATTACCGACAAATATTGTGCAATCCAGCTAGCTAATATAGTTAGTAATGAACAACAAATTATATACTCACCTCCGTGTCAACCGAATTCGTACTTTGTGAAAAAGGCGCCACCGAAAGCAATTTCTTGGGTAGGGAGAGTATCGAATCCTTCCATCCTGTAACCAAGCAGAAGTTCTATTTAATTCATCTATGAGGGAAACTATCCAGCCAAAATATATAAGACAAGATTGAGCATTCGGGTCGCACTTTTATTATTTAATACAACGAGGATTAATGAAGTTTTCGGAACGGTTATAAACTCCACTATATTGGCTTGCTACGTTGGACCTATAATCGCGTTAATCCCGGGGTTCGGTGCTATTTAATTGCCGTTAAGTGACTTGGTTGGCCTTGATTTATCGCCTTATGCGCGGCTTCGACTTTTATTAGGATGTCGTCCAAATATTTACTATCACTTGTAATCTGGTTATGAATGGTGGTTGTCCTTTGTATTTTGTCATCTGGGTTCTACATCTGAATCTCCCCTCTATTATTGCTAGTTTTGCACGTTGGTCGTGTCATTCCCCCTTTATGGTTGTAGAAAAAGAAGATATATGCGGCGATATATTCCTTACTTGACATTTTACTTTCAAAAGGTTACCGTTTATTAATTAAATAGAGGGGCAAACAAAACCATCAAAAACGTAAGTACAAGCTACCGAAATTAAATATTTAAGACGAATAATAGGTGTAACTCGGAAAGAATCAGATATGTATAAATAACAGAGAAATTATTGGTACAATCAGTTTTAGAATTTATTGAACAAACACAACTTAGTTGGTGGGGACATATGCAACTAACGGAGTGTAGTCAAGCAAAAAAAATGAAACAACAATCTTAATAAGGGATAGGAAGGAATGAAAACAGTTTGTGTATAAACAATAAGTATACATAAGTAAAAAAAAAAGTGATCGTATATATTGTAACGAGATGATTCTTTTCTTTTATTTTGCATATAACACGATCAAATATACTATACTTTATATCATGTGCGAGTTTATTTAAATTTTAAGCTACACGTTTCTTTTTCATTGAAATCATAATTCTCCTTACACAATAAATTTTGATTTTGAAATTTGAGAATCAATTACAATTTACCCAACTTAAGGTAGAATTCCATGCATATCTATAACGCCTGTAAGGTTATCTGTAAATATGTAAGCATGTAATACATGCTTACAGACTTACATATCATGTTACAGGCACTACCGACAAGCTTAGAATCTCATCATAGATCTTTGAAGATAGCTAAACGTGTTCAAATGTGAATCTTTAAATTTTATAACAATTTATTTTAGATTTTAGTTTTATTATTTGATCAAATATATTTTTAGTTTTGTACCCTGTGTACGTCCTTCAAAGGGGATCTGCTTTTTTTTTCTTGTCTTTACGGTGAAGCCCAACTTCGTTTATATTTAAACTTCAATCAAATTATGAACAAGGTGGCACTAGTTCTTCTCATTCAATCTTTTATTCTTTAATTGCAAAACTTTTTTTATTATCTTTAAATTTAGATAACTTACACTCCATAACAAATTGTAAAGTAAGGTTTACTACCACTCTAATAGCTGCCAGGTTTTAAATGCCCCAGTTATGTATACATAGGTTAATCTTGATACTAGTTCTCGCGATAGCCAGATTAGTTCTTCTGTGCCAAATCAGTGACCCGTAAGCAAGGTTCGAATCTACACAGTAGTATTCCTGGTAATTGTCCGCGGGAAAACTACTGTAATTTTACAGATGAGAGTGAAAATTTCAGTATAACTGTAAATTTATAGTATCGTGTCATCATGTTTCCCCCACGTACCCTTAATATCACAGTATGATCGCTGTAAATTTAAGGATCATTTCTGATATATTTAAACGCTGTCAGAAATTTACATCAATGTTTTTGACTTTTACATTCATTGTTTGCTTATTTACTGAGAAACTATAAAGCCGCAGTAATTTTTCTGTAAGAAATTCCTTATAGTAATAATACTGTAAAATATAATAGGATTATTACTGCATTATTACAGAAACTTTTTACTGTGTAGTAAAGAAAGGTTTTGGTTCAGTTTCGGTTTAACGAAAATAAAAAAAAAAATCAGTCCAATTCCTGTGTACAAAATATTAGTTCTATCCAGTTCGGAAAAAGAGAAAAAAACCGACCAAAGGGCTTCCTTCAGTGCAATCTTTGATTGTATGTGTAATATCTTTAGAGATGTCAATCATTTGAATCTTTTTCAAAATGTTCTAGTTTGAAATGATGGAATCGCATTAACTATATAAATACTTGCAGATATATAGAAGGGTGATGTTACACTGCGACCTAAAAGATCTGTTGTGTCCATATAAATACTTAAGAATGCCTCTTTTGCATTCATCTTTATAAGATTCGTTACTTTTTTGTGTTTTTACTTCAAAAACTATACCCACGTAAAATTTTAATGATTGTTACTCCATACTTTCAATACCTTTACACCTTCAGATACTCCCATTTTTATGAATCTTCATAAGATTTCCTAGACTGTCGAAATTTGCTTTCACGGTTCCTATTTAACAGCACTGATAACAACTGAAAATACAAGGAGTAAAATACTTTTATTAGGTCGTTTTCGTCGTCTTCATTTGCAAAAATTCATTAAGATCTGCAATAAAGTGCGACTCTGTTGTATTCAACGCCGGATTAATGACTGCCGGAATAGTTGGTAAAGAGAGGGACAGAAGACAAAATTGTACGCGGTGAGAAAAGCGGCAATGAACACGTTACAATAAAACAACCTGACAAAGCAATCAAGCGCGTCGGTTTGGGGTTGAAACAACGGCAACCAAGGGGACGGGAGATTGGCTAGATATATCACGTCATGCCCCATGGACCAAGGCAGCGATGATTTCAGTAGTATCAAATGACAGGCGACGAAGATAATACGTACAGATGCCTTGACAATGAATTTTATTGAAGTTTGTTTTGAAAAATCTGGAAACTGTCATAACAGGTAAAATTTATTGTTGGTTAATCCCAAATTCAGTTTTTTCTGTGCTATTTTGGTAATGCAAATAGTATGGTGCTCTTAGTAAGACTTATGTTACGACCCTAAGACGCTAATAATAATAATAGGGCTGCTGCTTCAAACCGGGTATCCGGTTAGCAGCACATATTCTTAAGTATTAAAGAGGTAAATCACAGATTAATTAAATAAAAAACCCCCTATTAAATATAAATATATACTTAAATGTTTAGAATTCGCAGATTTATGAAAATAATACTCAAGGCGGATATTCTAAAACGTATCTTCCGTAAAGTGACGCCATCTACCAGGTGGACTCCATACACACAAGATTTTTGATAGAAAGCAAATAAATTTGTGAGAAGAGAAAATCAACATATTAGAAATTGCAATTTAATGTAAGTAACTCTTTCAATGACCGTTTTCAGGCATGCATAGATGTTTTGAGAGATTATTTTGAACATCTTGTAATTAAGGTTTGTTGTATTTTTGTTGAAATAGTGTTGTTTTTATTTTTCCAGTAGTTTTTATTTTGTTATTGTTAATTTTTGACAAATAAATCATCACCAATTCATAAATGCCTGATCAACAGTTTGCATACAAAAACTAAAATATCTCAAAAACTAATATGTTAACAAAAATAAAAGTATAATAAAAGAACTTTACGATATACAGGGCATTGGACTTATTGAGAGCTTTTCCCAAAGAATTGGTTATAACTTTTTGAATACCCTGCGTAACGTATTACAACTTCATGTTTTAAAGGGTTGTTACATTTAAAAAATATAACTTTGGCACGGCTTTACCGAACAGCATGTGGCATTCATACAAATATAACTAATTAAAGAAATATGAAGCCTAATGTTGGCTACAGTTTCCATAACTTCTACTTGAATACCTGGAAGGACATAGACTTTATCGCACTAATCAATCACACTGTATATTTTGGATTTAAGCTACCTACCACAATTTTATTACAACAAGGTTTATGCATGAATTCCTTGTGGCATAGTATTTTGGAGTTTGTCAGAGTTGTCACACAATGATTTGTCTTTCAAAAGAGAGCAATAAGATGTTTGCTTACCATCAAAAATTTTTAAATTTTCGGTCCGCACTTTAGAGAGCTGTTTTGCCTTTGCCCAGTGTATGGAACTACTTTGTTATATATTTAATAATCAAACAAAGATCTTAAAATGCTCCATGAGCATAATGCTAGAGCGAGAGATAAGTAAGCATAGGAAATCTTCCTAATTAAGGGTTCTCACAATTTGCAAACCACATTCTTGATAATGGACATAAATTCATTCCTAATACAGACTTTAAAATATTCCGTTTAGCCAATAGTGGCAACAATTTAAGTAACCTTGAAAACCTGGAGATTCTTAGGATGCAGGTGAAGGACCGGACAAAAATCTATTAACCCGTAGATCATCTTAGAGTCGATCTCCACTTTTTCATATTTACTTTGATTTTGTCTAGCGAATCTGCCATACAAACTTTCGGTTACTTTTTAATCTGTACTTTGTTTATCCTTTGTTCCAATTTATGATGTTTTTTTTTAAGCAGATATCACCCGGTCATATAGTTTTCTCTATTTTACTGCTATCCACCTATTTTAATTTTCTAGTTTCCTCTAATGTTTTAGATTTCACATTTAAAACAATTTTTTTTTAGTTTTTTGTATTCCTCCCCTTCTGACTTTAGTTCTTAAATCTATAATGCGATTTAGTCTGTTTATTAACGTTTACATACATTGGACAACTATTTCAAAATTGTGATTGCTTTGTTACAAAAATTTTAGTAAATCATCAAAATCATCTTTTCATAATTATTTATTCATAAAGTAGTTGACATGTTTTTTGACAATCATTTGACAGTCTTATGACAATCTTTTAAATATACTGTAAGTATTGTAATTTTAATGTCCACAAGTTTTATTTGTAGACATCCTTTTTTTATATTCTTCATTTGCTTCAGGACTATTGAGTCTGATGATGTGAATTTTCACGAAACCGGTCGCTTACAATAAACTACTAATTGTGGAGATATTTTATTATTTATCTATTCATTACCCTCTTAATCAGTTAGAGATGACCAGGCTTGCTAAATAGTAGGGCAAATATGGGCAAACAAATATTTAATTAAATAGAAGATAAATCGAGCACTGTGAGATATACTGATAACTAACAGGAAATACCAATAAACTTCAGTCTCACAAATTCTTTAGTCTTCAAAACACAATGTACATTTCGTTAGCTAAGCTATTTATATCATATTAAGAATCACAATGCCGATAAATCCGCTTTGGCGTATCATTTTGTTAATACAGGACATACTTTTTTAATTGATGATTTAGAGTCTTCAAATTGTAAGAATCTTAATATGTGGGAAGCTATTTATATGAAAAAACATATTAATAGCTTGCTCAATACTGATTTAACACCCCTTAATTATAAATATTTAGAATTTATTGAATATAGTAGTCCTGATGATTAATTTTTGTAACCTAAGATATACTTACTATATTTACGCATTTAGTATTTAACAATACACTTTGTATGTACACCTGAAGATGTTAGCTTAGCTAACGAAATGTACATTGTGTTTTGAAGATTAAAGAATTTGTGAGACTGAAATCTATTGGTATTTCCTGTTAGTTAAACAAATATTTGTTTACCTGAACAAAATTATCTGGTCATCATATTTTGGTTAAATCCATTAGATATATTGTTAGCATAACTAAACGAAATATTTCAGTGATACAAATCATTTAGTCACATACACGATATTATAACCAAAATTTTATGATCACGGCACTTATTACATGTTTATCTGGTAAATATACCAGATACCATATACCATTTTATAATCGTATTTATCCTACTATTTGTACCAATTGTTCTTTTACTGCAGTGAAATAGGAGAAGCGCCATCTATGCAACAACTTCTATGCAACACATAGTATTTTACGTATTTGCGATACTATTTGGGAAGAAAACTGCTATAAGATAATGAGCAAGATATTTTTAATTGGCACTCCAAAAAAAAAAAAACGAAAACATTTTGTTGATTTAATCAAAAATATGTGTTATAGCGATTCAATAAAGTGATTCTTAGTAGACAACATTGAGTTTGTTTGAGAGAACGAAATATCTTGTTGCATTAACTAAGTATTCTTAACAAAATATGTTTTGTTGCAGCAAATAAATCGGTTTTTTGTGTACTTACTTCCATGGGAATTAGATTGTTAAACTTGCTTCATGCTACCACAACTGTACCTAATATAAAACAATATAAACGTGCACTGAGAACGTTCTGCCTGAGCACTGCATTTATTTTGTTGAAAAATTCATTGATTCGATGATTTCAATACATATATTTTTTATTGTTGGTACTCGCTAGATGAAGATAAAATTGACAATGTGGTTTCAATTTTAATACTGACATATACAATAAATCTTTATCCATCTGTTATTATCCTGAAGCTAATTTCTAATTTATTTTTATGATTTAACATTTGCCAAGGTACAAAAAAATATTTTTTAGTGTTTTCATTATGCTTTGGTAAATATTATTGTCTCTCATAATTATATTCACCGCTACATAATCGACGATCTGAAAAACGTTTCGGTTTCTTTTTTTTGCAAATAGCTAAACTGCTGTGTCTTTCGCCCACGATGTCAAGTAAAGCGCTGAATTGCGTTATTCTAACTCCGAAGATAAAAACGTGGCTTAGTGGAAATTGTAGACGGTAGAAGGGGATTTGTTAAAGAAGATAAAGCAGCCGCACCTTAAATTGGCAGCCGTGGTGGTCGCAACTACAGCGACCGACGCTGTCGGTAGGATTGCAGGAAGCACGGCAAGGTGCGACTCTTGCGATCGATACTCCGGTAAATCCGGTTACAAAAGGCTCCCGAACGAATGAGGGCAAGTGTAAATCTACGTGTTCGTGTGCGTTGGATTTTTGTACCATTCGCTTCGGCGATGATTATCTTTAGGCAAGGTTTTTGTATATTAGCGCCCCCTTAAGGAATGTAGGATGCCATGTACAGTAAACCAAAGCAGTATGTGGATAAATATAATTGTTCTGTATTTGTATTCTTAACCGTGTATACTATTTAATTTGATCTCGTTTTTCTTTGGTTGTAGCGGCTTAACATAAGAATAAAGTAAAATGAAACATTCTTTTTACGTTTCGACAAATATATTTGTCTTATTCATAAATCATCTGCAAAGAATTTACAAAATCAAGAAGAGGCTAATAAAGAAAATGTATATAATACGGTTACAAATGGTGATTGTTTTAAAGTTATGTACTTACATTAAATGTCATAATAATACTGAGGCCGTTAGTTAAATAGTTAAATTTTAAAGATTAGTTATTAAAAATTTGAAGACATTATTTTAGTAGATAGAAATGATTACATGTATGTAATATGTTAGATTTTGAATTACTATGTTTGTTTTCGTTGTTTACATGGTAAGAGTTTTACAAGTAATGCTTAAATATACGAACGTATTTGCCGTTCCTGTCAACAACACGGTTACTTTTTGTAAGTTGAAAAAAGATTTAAAATGTGAAGGTAAATAGACAAGTGAATATACAGAGGTATTGGAAAATAAAATGTTAGGATATTATATAGGGTGGTAAAAATAATAATGCTGATATAGGTGAATACTTGAAACATGTTACAGGATAGAGTAATATATTTTGGATAGGTTTTCAATGTCCGATCTGTCGTTTACAGCGCTATTGCCCATGTGAACATGTAGATAATATAATCCTTACAACGTGCATATAGCATAATTTTATCAAAAAAAATTGATGGATATAAGTGCTCATTAGAAAAAGCAAATGAAAGTACCGATAGGAATATATCCGGAACAGTACGTGGTCTGGAAAATCTACCTTCGCAAAGTGGAAATTCCATAAATAATGAGTTTCGTGTAAGAGAACTTTTCAAAGATTATTTTAATTCAGAAATTGGATCTGTTCCCAGGCAGCAGGACTGAGTATTTTAGTTGTACTTGTTATGCATTTTATAAGATCTGGAGTAGAACTGTATTTTAAGTACCTATATAAAAAAAAAAAACAGTACCTACCTCTGGTTCCATTTCTTTGTTTTTTTTTTCAAACTTGTTTATAGTTTACATCTATATACTTCGGATGAGATAAATCGTATATAACATTAAAATTTCTAACAAATTCGATTAATTTTTCGTCCTTCACCATTTACTGCAACTAAAATACAGTCACGATATACATAAACTATGTTTTACTGCAGCAGTGAAATACAAAAGTATCGTTGCCGACGATTTTATAACTTTACGGTACTGTCATTGCCAGCAAAAAATCGCAGTGTTGGATGTGTATAAATATCTCGCTTTCAATTTCAAGTAACGATATTTTTCGGCACGATTACTGATGGTACGGTACGATCACGTCACTGTTGTATGTAAATAGACCTTAACGGGGTGCTGGGCATTATGATCAGGATGTGCCTTAAAGAAAAAAGAATTAAGCGAAATTAAAGAGGTTGATTTTGAGGACATGTGGTTCCAACAAGATGGTAGAACCTGCCAACCATTGCGTGCAACGTTAGATGTCTTGCGTGAAAAAGTCGCATTATATCACGTAACAGTGATGTCAACTGACTACCAAGATTATGAGATTTAACACTATTGGACTACTTTCGTGTGTTTTTTTTTAAAGAGTCGAGTCTACGTTAACAAACCTTCAACGTCGGACCACCTGAGAATTAACATCCGCTATGTTATGGCTAGAATAGCCCTCGAAACTTACAAAAAAATCATAGAAAGTTTCTCGGAGAATTAACTACGGAATGTCCAGAAGCGGATATTTGAGTGACATAATTTTATAATTAATGAATAATGCCAAAATATACAGATTAATGATAAGAAAAATAATGTTACACTTCGTTTGTTTTTTTTTTTTTAAATAAAGGTTAGGAAATTGGAATTGGGTCACCCTTTGGAAAATTCAAATCACTAATTTTTTTTTATAATTATTAAACTTTTCGTTATCAAAATAAAAGATTGTGGTAATTATATTTGATTTTCTGCAGTATTTGGGCTCTTTGAGCTGATTCAAGTAAGGCAAAAATATTAACAAATGCTTTATAATATTTTTTTGTATGTTACGCTGGTGGAGCACGTGTTACTTTTGTATCAAATTTATATATTTAGTATACATAGAACCAACAAATAGAAATGTCAAATGAATACAATTTATATTATACAGTTATGTAAACAATATTATTTTTAATTAAATTGGGTAAATGTTCACTGTTTTAATTCATCTTTAATAAGGGTGAAGGAAATTGCCTAACTTGAGCAATCTCGATTCTAAAAAATGTGTTTATTTTAATTTTATTTGCAACTTTTCAACGACAAAATTGTGCGTTATGTGTTAAATTTATCCTTTTGCTTGAGAAAAATGAATGTTTTGTTGTTTGAACGTTGCAAATAAGAATATAATACTTTTTTGGACCGAGATTGCGCAGGTTTGGACATTATCTTCCACCTATATTAAACTTGAACTAATATTTTTTATTTTACTATGTTGTACCGTCTGTATGGAGTTGCAATTTGTGTATATTGTTTTGGGTGTGTAGTAACTATATTTGGGGAAAAAATCATGGGTGCCTCCAAAGAACCACATGTAAGAAAACATTACTAAAATATTCACTTATATTTTTGACATACTTGGGGGATGTTTAGGATCGTAAAAGCACTACAGATAAGTATTAACTACAATGTACTACGTACTCAAAAGAAAACATCGCATAGATTCTTTTCGTTTTTCTTAACGTTCAGACACATGAATAATAATTGAAATAATTATTTAAAGTTGAAATAGTTATTTAAAGTGATTTTTCTGCGGTAACTGAAAGGAATACTAATTGGGTATTTAGAATAATTGCTTAATTGAAAATGATCTGTCTTGACTCAAAAAAAATAGTTACAATTATTTGGATGATATTTCAATATTTTATTGGATCAACTAAATATTTGTTTGACTCAACGAATTTTTGCTGACAAAATATTGTATCGCCAAATGTGTTAAGCTAAATAAATTCTTATTTGCTTTAAATAAATAACTTATTTTGACAAATGTTTTTCTCGATGTGGATAACAAACATACTTTCTATCATTAACGACAATTTTCTTTCTATTTCATTATTTTTTTTTAATATTCCGTAGTTGTTAATGATTATTTTATTATATTCGGTGTATGCCTACATTTTTTCAAACGAAAAATGTAGTGAAATGTCGAATGTGTCTAACCTTGAGTAAATTGTTTTCTTTTGTTGAATAGGTACAGTTATGCATATTTATCCGATTTCCTAAAAGACTTGTGAAATAAAGAAGCACCAGTGTTTACTTTATTGTGATTTAAAACGTATTTAAAACGAAAAAAACAGAATTCCTATTACTGTTTTGGTTCCCTGTACATACGTAACTCATCCTTTCCGTTCGTTCAGCGTGTCTTTCTTCCGTTTCTCCTCGTGCTCCCTTTGTGTGCGTACAAAGTTAGCGTCGGGAACTTTTTAGCCGTAGCTCTCCAGGGATTTACCTTAGTCGTCGGCGTCGTACGTGAGACGCGAGCAAATAAAAGAAACGCGTCGACTGCAGTTAGACTTGTTTTATATCCTCCGGCTTTAAGTTACTACGCTGCCGCCCACGTAACGGCTCACATTGTATTGATGCCATTTCGGTTCAAATCGACGGTGCGACACTTCTCTTTCGACGCGCTCGTTCTAAAGGCCGAATGGAAACTTTTCCCTTTCCGATGGGAAATTCTGCGAAAACTGTTTATCCTATTGATGTGTCGGTTTTACAGTTCAGCAATGTTAAGGTACACAAAGTATTCTTTTTTTTTCAACAGAATAAATGCTGGATGTTGTAAAAATATCATTTTTCCTGAATGCTATACACTTTTACTTTTTTTTTGCGAGAGCTTGCCGGTATGAAGTCTTCAAAAGCACTATGGCCTTTTCTTCTTGAGTCATATCAATAGTATTCTAAATGAGCGAATGTCACCGCCGTAAACGTTAAATAATCGTATATAATGACCCAAAATGCTGAAAAAATGTCTAGTATTGCTTTATACTTAGTGCTTTTGTTGCAGAAGCTTAGTACGTTGGTCAGGGGAAACCTGGCATGAGATATATACCAATGGCCTGGAGTTTAGTCAGAGTTACTTTCACTTCAAAACCTAGCAAAACGGGACAAGATGGAGGAAAGTTCCTGAGAAACCAGCGCGGAGGGAGAGAGAGAGTAAATCAAATTTAAATTGAAAAAAATATATAAGCTTTATAGCCATTAATTCTATTAATGAAAATGCGGTTTTGTGGATATTGTGGCTTTATTGTGGCTAACCGCTGTCCAGAGACAGACATTGCTGGGTATCACTGGTGCAATTAACAGCACAGGAACCGGCCTCTTGGGAGGACATTGTGGCTCCCCCGCTGGCGCTTATGTGAGAGCGGAGGCAATGAAGTGCGATCTTTACTGAAAGCCAACAACTTGTGGCATCCAAATTCATGGTGGGAGGGCACACTTTATACTACGGGCACGATGCTGGACGGGTCATTGCTGCAAATGCCCGCGGTCAGCATGGCACCTGAAATTATCTTCACTGAAAAGGTGAAAATCTCCATACCAAACAGAGACTAGGCACGTAGTGAGATCACTGCTAATGATAACTGGTTCACGGACGAATCCAAATCCAGCCAGGGCACAGGAGTCAGATTTGTTGGCCCAGTCCTAATCAAAGGATATCCATAAGCCTGGGGAAACACACAACGGTCTTCCAGGCAGAGGTACTCGCCCTTGCAGCCTGTGCAGAAATTATTGCAAAAGGGGGCTACATTAGGAGGAAAATTAATGTAATGACTGACAGCCCGGCTATCATTAAGGCAGTCTCGAACCCCGTAACTAGGTCAAAACTAGTTAGAGACTGCAAACAACCCCTCAATGCAATGGCACAAGACTACACGGTGTCTCTGATTTGGGTGCCGGAACATAAGGATATAAAAGGCAATGTAATAACCGACAAACTAGCCAAGGAGAGCTCTAAGAGATACTTCATGGGTCCAGAGCCTGTATGTAGGATTACTAAGGATTCCGCAAGAAGGGAGATCTGGACCTGGCTAGATAAAGAAAGTACAAAAAAATGGAGGTCGACTGAAGGTCAACTCCATACCAAAGCGCTGATAGGGGATGGAGATGTTAGTTTCTCTGATAACCTACTCAAGCGCAGTAAGAAAGAAGTTAAAACCATACATTGGTAACTGGACACTGTCCCCTAAAAAAGCATCTATACAACACAGGCCGGTAAGCGAACGTGGTGTAGAAGATGCGAACTATAGGAGGAAATGAGTTTATATGTAATCCACATGTGAGGAACTGAAGGTACACAGGCAGGAAAATTTCGGGAGAGATCTATTGGAGCCCTCGAAGATTCTCAAGTTCCCACTGGGCAAGATACTGGGCTTTATAGAGAACACCAAACTGCTCGAGTGGAAATAAGAGAATTAATAGAGATGGTACAATGAGCACCTAGCTCAAGTGCCCGGACATTAAGTGCCAACCCTAACTTTAATGAATGAATGAATTGTGGTTTTATTCTTTAATTAATTTATAATAGTGAAATATAAACATTTTTTTCCACGTGTCAAAGAATTAATTCATTTAACTACTATAATAGTCTTTTTCAGTAAAAAATTGTTTGCAGTTATATAAGCCAACACTAAAAAAGATAATTACAAATGTTTTAAAAACAAAAACAAAAATTAAAACGATGATAATACGCAGTTTTTGTGGAAACAGTATAAATGTAAAAACATGGGTTCATAATTGTTTATACTATCTATACAATAGCATACAAACAATTTAAAAATGTGAACAACTTTTTTACTGAAGAAGACTATAATACTACTGAAACTTATAATTAATCGTTTGACACATGAAAAAAATTGTATTTCACTATTATAAATTAATTAAAGGATAAAGCCACACTATTCACAAAAACCGCATTTTCGTTAATTAAATTTAAACCAATTTCATATATATATTTAGTATTTTTCTATTGGATTTATTGGTGTTTTAATTATTATTTCATTAAAGAAAATAATTATTTATTTATTTAACATCCTCAGGATAGCTAGTTATTCACACACCTACTTATTTACTTTATGAAAACATTTAATATTAAATGAAATAAAGAGAAGAAAGACCGATATTTCATTCATAGTGCAACATACAAAAGAAAATGAAAAAGCAAATAAATTTATAGCTTTTTGTAATATTTAGCACATGCCACGACTCACAAGATACTGAAAACACTAGAAATATTGGGAAACGTAACAATAATAAAACTGCTGGCTTCTTTATATATTCAAATATTTGTTATTTCTCACTCAACTGGCATTGTGAATATAGCAGATATGATGCAGCCAAAGCTAAAAATATTTCTCCACTTCCCAGCGATACTGAAGAGGCCGTTTACGAAGCAGGTAGAGAATCCAATTTTTAGCTGCTTTCGTTCAAATGTGCGTACCAAGAATACTTTTAACGAATTTCGTTTACCGTTCGAAACGAGGCACAGGTATTGCGTTAGATCAGTAGTTTTATTCTATTATTTATGGACCAAGTTATAGTAGGACATGTAGCAATGAAGGAAATACTTGAAATGGATAATTGAAATTAAAAAGAAATGAAAAATAATTTAATGATGCTTCACAACCTGAGTAGAAAATTTCCAGAATTATCTGATAACTATAAAGAGTATAAGAAAAAATATCGAGTAGCCTTAAGAAACAACATCATAGAACAGAACAGTAACTTAATCTTACAATCGAATAATATACAGAAAGCTGCGTGGTCTATCATAAAGCCAAAAACGTTTTCTGGTACCGTTACCGATATCTCATCCAAGCTATTAAATGATTACTTTGTTAGGATGGGAGAAAACCTTGTTACAGCATTGGGTGATGTCGGACTTGGTTGTGTTGGGGGTGGGACTGTTACGTCGTCTGTGTCTTCTTCTTTAATTTTATATTCAGTTACGGAATTAGAATAGATCATATAAATAAATTGGATAACTCTAAATCTCTGTTAGTATATATAATTTAAATAGGATATGGGTCTTTCAAGTAACTACAGGCCAATCTCTTTCGTTCCGACATTGTCAAAGATCATTGAATCGTGTTTTAAGGTTAGAGTAATGAGTTATTTGGAGAATGGTGGCCACCTTCAGATGGGCCAGCACGGCTATAGATAAAATAGGTGAGTGGATACATTTCTTTAGATGGTAAATTGACCTGGCAAGCACACATTGACAATATTACTGGCAGATTATCTACTTGTATATATTTTTGAGAACTTAACCCAATCGTAAACAGACTACTCATACTTGCGTTATGGTTATTTATAGCATAATATGTTATGATTTTGTTTTGGGAGGTCAAGATATGTGAAGGGATTTAATCTTACAAAAACGACCATAAACTATAGCTAATGTTCGTACAGGGATCGTCAACCATTATTTAAGAAATTTGGTATTCTAACTGTAAATCAATATATTTAGAAGCCATAATTATGCGTATGACAATAAGAACGAATGCTAGACAGGATGCGTATGTACCGTTTCAAGGTTGTCGCACCGCATTTTTAGATGAGAAGAGTGAGGTCTTTCGATTACATCCAAAGTGTACAATAAATTATAAATAGTGAAAATATGACTCGCTCGCTTTGTAAACAGAATTGAGGTTTTTTGCTGGAGAATGTGTTCTAAACCTCGTAGTGTGTAGACTGTAATTTTTTTAATTGTGTGTTAGTCTACATAAATGTGTTTTAAGTGTCTATTTTACTGAAATTTTAACTCTATACTTATGTATTGACAAGGTACAAGATTAATCGTCTCACAGAAATATTATTCATTCTATTATTCATTAAAGTTTTGCGATTAAGGTTTTACTATATAAAATTTTCCAATAAAGGAAAATCCGAAAACAAAGTTTATAGCAACAGTCTAATACGTTCCATAGCAACAAATAAGTTTTTAGTTACACGCCTGTATCCGGTGGCGTGGGCCTCGTCGACCTGAAAGCAATTAGCGAAAGTTGGGGTAACGCTCCCGTAATGGTACAACTTGCCTCGAACAAAGGACGAACACGAGTGCCGTTATCTGAGCTGATCGAGTGCAGGGCACGGTCCCCGGTCCCTCGGGGCGTACACCAGACACGGAGACGAAATCGTTACCCTCCACCAGCCCCCGGGCTGGCACTGTGTTCGTACCGCCAGGAGCCGCAGGAAAAAGGCGGTCTGTTCTTTATTCTTCCTTCCCCCCATTTAGAAATAAAAACATCGGTCTGTTATTGTTTTATTTCACGGGAAGGTATTATTTTTCCGCGCACCCTTCGTAAATACGAAAGGTTGCGACGCTATCGCGGAAGCAATTTCGCAAATCCAACGAGATCGACTACTTGAAATGCAAAGACGAAGTTTGCTCGTTCGTTTGAATCTGTAGGAATTTCCATTCCAAATTGTTGTACGAACAACAATTTTATCATCTTAAACGTTTTCAAATATTAGAAACCGTATTGAGACCAGTTATGGGACTGGAACGGAAAATCTACAGGCTTCGTAAGAATTTCTGTGGGACCTATAGGCAACTGTATAACTAATAAGTTTATAGCTTACACAACTTAATGAGTGACACTTTAAAATAAGCGTAATAATAGATTTATTGAGTTTGTATAAAGCCTTATGTAGCGAAACGAATATGCAAGCGCAGTAATGTTTCATATTGCTCAATTTTGCTGAAAATTTTCAGAAATTAAC
>RXPK01004318.1:0-68869 GCA_004143645.1 Protaetia brevitarsis
ACGGTTTCGCACACTTAGTTAACAATTTACAAAATGGACGATATTATTCAGTTTTGGAAAAAAAATGTCTCGAATCGCATGTAAGGGAAAAGGAGAGCAAAAATGTGGAAAATTAAGTAAAATATTGCATTTGTTTTCTCCTCAAGCGCTAGTGTGAGAAGATTTTTTTCACAGATTAATTTGAACAAGACCCAAATAAGAAATAGGTTGAAAGATGATACTTTAAGTAGTCTATTGCTTATCAATGGCTTAATAGCAAGAAGTAAAATCCACATGTTTTAATTTCAAAGTAACAACAGACCTCATATAAAGGGTGGATAGTAAGATATTATATTCACAACGTGCACTGGATTCTGAAGAATCTGATTAATAAATCATATCAATGATTATTAATATGCAACTTTTGTTTGTTAGTGAGAGAGGTATTTATTGTATTATAGCTGTTTACGTTGTGTAGTGTTCGTAATAAAAATATATACATATACACAGAGATTCAAAATGATTGTCAATTCCGCTCCTATAGATAGTAACAGGGTGTAGGTATATGCCGCGTGTTTGTAACGAAGGTTTGAACTAAGTCAGTGTTGGAACATAAGAAAGTAAACGGATCTGTCATAAATAAGGAAAACGTAACCTATATTTGAACTCGCATTATATAAACGACTATGAATTGTGTTTCTGCTTGTAAAATAAATGAATTAATTAATAACTTACTAAATTATGATTTTACAATTCAGTACTAACTGGTGTTTAACTAAATTATTTATTACTTTAAATATATAACATACAATTAGATAATTATTAAGTAACAAAACTGCATCTCTCAGTTCTTCTATGGTATGCATGCGGTTTCTATAGATCCTATATTTTAGATAGCCGAACATGAAGTAATCTAATGGGGTTAGATCAGGCGATCTTGATGGCCATCTTTGTGCTCTAACGAACCTGTCAGCAAAAAACTGTTGAAGATATTGGCAGGTTTGTCGAGCAGTATTGCTGGAGCATTATCGTGCTGAAATAACCTGCTTCAAGCTCATTTTCTTTTAACTCTGCAATAAACAATTCCAACATCTGTTGGAACGTTGGCTGTTACAGTTTCCCTCGAAGAAAATTGACCCTATTATTCGTTGTTTGACATAGCTAACCAAACTCCAACTTTTACGGGATGCAATTGCGTTTCTCGAAATTCGTGTGGATTTTCTGCAGACCAGATACCATAGTTTTGTAAATTGATATAGTCTGTTTGATAAAAGCAGGCTTCATCCGAGAAAAATGATTTGTTTAGCAAGTCATCGTCCCTTAAATTGTTATTAAACCAATGACAATATTCCAATCGCCTATCGTGATCTAATGGTAATAATTCCTGTACCGTAGAAACTTTATAGGGATGAAAATGTAACTTTCTTTTGACAGCTCATTGCGCGGAAGTGTATGATAACTATAAAATTATAAAATGTATTAAACTATTTCACTTAATGTTAATATTGATTTTTTACCTGTTTGTTGAGCTATTACCACAGATAAATTCCTTTATTTTCTTATTAATATATTAGATAGATATTAGATGTAAATATAAACGATTTGAAAAAAATTATAAGATAAATAATCGAAGGATACTACAACACGGACGCCAATGTCGCTAAATGTCAAGAAAATTCATTTAATGTATGAAATTTGTATGTAGCTAACTTCACTCATTAAATTGGTAATAAGTATTGATAAATTTTTCCGGAAAACAGTTTTTTTCTTACGACAATCATTTTGAATCTCATGGTACTTAAATATATATGCTTTCTTGTACCGATCTCTTTTTTGAAACATATGTGGTACCATATTTAAACCAAATTTAAATTTCCCGCAATTATTTTTAGTAACTTCAAAGTAAAGGCTTTAAGATAACTATTAATATAGTACAAAATGGTATATAGGTAATTTTATATTTCAACGTTGAAGTTACTAAGAATAATTGCGGGAAATTTAAATTTGGCTGCAAAGTAAACGTTTTTCAAATTCAAAAAAAAAACATATAATAGCAAATTTAACAATATTTGATAAACGATATATTTGCTCTATTAGTTATCCAACAAAATGAAAACGTTTTGCTTGTAATATTTAATCTTTATTTTATATTTATATGTATGTGTATATATATTTATCTTTGACCATTGTATAATGTGCGAGATAAAAAAATATTGACAACGTATGTAATGGTAAAATTGCACGAAATAAACTTAAAACAATTAATAGAGACGGTACAATGAGCACCTAGTTCAAGTACCCGATTTATAGGTGCCCACTCTAACTAAATGAATGAATGAATGAATGAAGTAGTTCCATATTCACCATTCAAGTCCTTATAGTTTTTGTAACCATCGCTATTTAGTTTTAATCCTAAAAAAAAATATACCGAATCATTTTGACGATTAAAAATATTTCTAGCCTTATTATTAAATCTAACTCGTGATAGCTTCTTTTTACATATACATCGTTTTATGGCTAGCACATTTTATAACAACTTACCATAAAAAAATGCGGTGATTACTTCCTGTTTAGTATAAATATGTAAATAACAGCGGGATAATTGTAGTCAAATCCTGGGCATTATGCATACATATCCACTTCTGACATTAAAGGAATTTCTTTATCGGCATAAATATCTGGAAAAAAAAATGTTTCTAATTTAGATTTTTCACACATTAGATTTAGTATTTTAGTTTTATGTTCCATTGTTATTTCATTTACGTATTCCTAATACAACGCCTATACTTTTATAAATAATTCTATCTTAAATTTGCAACTTGTATGTCTCTACTGGTCTATATCCGATTTGAATGATAAAAGCACTATTTTTTTAAACAGTAGCTTTACGAACAAAAAGAAAAATAATCGTTCAATAAACGCGCATAATCAGTTTAAATCTTGTTGCGTCTGGAACTCTTTTGTTTCCGCTATGGATTTATATGGCGAACATTAATTGTTGATTTTATGGTTGGCGTAATCTAAATGAAAATGTTGATTGCACAGCAATAAAATCGATCGTAAAAATTGCGCACTTACACAACTTTGTAATCTAAAATAAATATGTAATGTGAGCGAATGGGTGGCATTTAAATCGTTCGATTGTATTGAATTATTAATCTGTGTTGGGAGGCATTGTTTCAAATAAAAAAATAAAAATATGTAATAATAGAAGTCAGTTTGACAGAGTAAATGTCACAAGATGATCGTTTTATGCGCAATCCACTTTGCGGTGCTTCAAATACACTATCATTAGCAATTGTATTATTTTGCGAAAGGATGTTGTAAAATACCTTTTGACATCTTAAAATGTAAATGCATGCCATAACTCCCAGATTATATCTCTTATAAGTTGCAGTAATAAATTGTCTACGCTTGATCTCGTGTTGTTTATAATTTTTCTTTTTAAAATATTATTGTGTGGATGATATTGCCCTTCCACTACATTGAGAGTTTCATTTGACCTGATATATTCACATTTTATTGAATGAAAATGTCAATTCTGTTTGTTTAATGTAGATTATGATGGCGGCATCTTGCGTTACACAGAAGTTTCTTTTTCGCGCACACTTCATATATGAAAAGCCAAATAAATAACCTCTATCCTTCCCCTAAAGGCACTACATTATAATTTAGCACTAATTCAGATCACTAAAGAGTATTAAATATTAATTTATAAATACGTACTTCCTTAATAACTATTTAAATATCATGCTGTAACGTATCTAATCTTTAGCAGCATTATTAAAAAATTCCCATTTACCAAAAAATCTCCCATTTTGTATTGCAGATTCGGATTCTATGCCATCAAAAGTATGTAGTTTTTCTTTGAAACTTTTTTTTCGATTCGTAACAGACTGCGATGTACACAGAGATTCAAAATGATTGTCTATTCCGCTCCTATAGATAGTAACAGGGTGTAGGTATATGCCGCGTGTTTGTAATGAAGGTTTGAACTAAGTCAGTGTTGGAACATAAGAAAGTAAACGGATCTGTCATAAATAAGGAAAACGTAATCTATATTTGAACTCACATTATAAAAACGACTATGGATTGGTGTTTCTGCTTGTAAAAATGAAATGTAATTAATTTAACTTTACTAAATTATGATTTTACAATTCAGTACTAACTGGTGTTTAACTAAATTTATTTATTACTTTAAATTATAACATACAATTAGTATAGTTATTAAGTGACAAAACTGCATCTCTCAGTTCTTCTATGGTATGCATGCGGTTTCTATAGATCCTATTTTTTAGATAGCCGAACATGAAGTAATCTAATGGGTTAGATCAGGCATCTTGTGGCCATCTTTGTGCTCTAACGAACCTGTCAGCAAAAAACTGTTGAAGATATTGGCAGGTTTGTCGAGTAGTATGTGTTGGAGCATTATCGTGCTGAAAATAACCTGCTTCAAGCTCATTTTCTTGTAACTCTGCAATAAACAATTCCAACATCTGTTGGTAACGTTGGGCTGTTACAGTTTCCTCGAAGAAAATTGGCCCTATTATCCGTTGCCTGGACATAGCTAACCAAACTCCAACTTTTACGGGATGCAATTGCGTTTCTTAAAATTCGTGTGGATTTTCTGCAGACCAGATACAATAGTTTTGTAAATTGATATAGTCTGTTAGATAAAACCAGGCTTCATCCGAGAAAAATGATTCGTTTAGCAAGTCATCGTCCCTTAAATTGTTATTAAACCAATGACAATATTCCAATCGCCTATTGTGATCTAATGGTAATAATTCCTGTACCATAGAAACTTTATAGGGATGAAAATGTAACTTTTTTTTGACAGCTCATTGCGCTGAAGTGTATGATAAGCCTATAAAATTATAAAGTGTAATAAACTATTTCACTTAATGTTAATATTGATTTTTTACCTGTTTGTTAAGCTAATTACCACAGATAAATTCCCTTATCTTCTTACAGTATTCAGAAATACTATTGTTGGTGATATTAGATGTAAATATAAACGATTTGAAAATAAATTATAAGATAAATAATCGAAAGATACTACAACACGCACGCCAATGTCGCTAAATGTCAAGAAAATTAATTTAATGTATGAAATTTGTATGTAGCTAACTTCGCTCATTAAATTGGTATTAAGTATAGATAAATTTTTCCGGAAAACAGTTTTTTTCTTACGACAATCATTTTGAATCACATGGTATTCGCAAAAAGCATGATTGTGAACGTTTAGACAGAATACACAAAAAAGAGAAGCAAGCAAACATGATTTTGTGTTTTTTTTTTTATTTTAACATTAAATAACATTTCAAAAAGCCATTCAACAACGAAGAACTTTGCTTTATCACACCCATTTCAGAAAATGTGTACGACAATGTGCCTTTCCACTCCGATACATTCATTTATTCGCAATTGGGATGATTGCACTGCCAACTGAGAAGTGTTTCCGGCGTAATTCTTGAATAAGCGTTGGTGATTCGCTCAATCATGCTTTCCCTCGTGGTTGGCACTTCTGTATAAACTTCAGACTTTAATTGGCCCCATAAAAAGGACGCCCGATCTTGCAAGCCAAGACACTGGAGCACCTCTTCCGATCCATCGACGATTGTAGGCTCGATCTAATACTTCTCGTGCTATTTTTGAATAATGTGTTGGACAACCGTCATGTTGGAACCACATTGTCTGTCGTACGTCCAAGGGAAGGTCTTCAAGTAACACTGGAAGTTTCGTTCTGCAAGATGTTTCGATATTTTTCACCATTTAAGTTTCCCTCGATGAAATATGGACCAATAAACTTATTGCCAATTACTCCATATCAAATATTTACGTTCCAAGGATGTTGATGTTCAACTTGGCGCAACCAATGGGGATTTTCGATACTCCAGTAACGCATGTTGTGCCGATTTACCGTACCGTGATTTGTGAATGTCGCCTCGTCAGAAAATAATACTTGAGCAAAAAAAATTGGGATTATCTTGTATCCGTTGAAGCGCCCATTGACAAAATCGCACTCGATTTTGAAAACCATCGCCATGAAGTTCTTGATGTATAGAAATGCTAAATGGATGATATTTCCTACGCTTCAATAGTGGACTGAGAAATTCCTGATCCGCGAGCTATTTCTCGAGTACTAATGTGCGGATTATTAGCTACTGCAGCTAATACCGCGATTTCATTATTTTTTCCAGCAATTGTTTTTCGGCGATTACGTTTTCTTGGTTGTACAGTTCCTTCACTGGAGAAATGTTGAACGACTCGGTAAAAAGAAGCGCGCGATCGCACCTTGTCGGGGAAAACGTTGTGAATAAAGATTAACAGCATCATCGATATTCCTACCACTTTCTCCATAGATGTAAGTCATTTCATTTCTCTCTTGTAAGGTTATAACCTCCATTACTGTTCAAATATTCAACACTAAGTAATTTGTATTGGATTAATAATTAATAATCTAAATGGGGATCGGACAATGTATACGTATTCACAGCTTGTCAAGTACTGAATAAAGCACGGTTTTGTATCGTTGAATAGCATTCAACTTGGGAATAAATAAACGTATCGAAGTGAAGGGGCACAGTTTCGAACACATGGCTTTTTGAAATGTTAGTTTATGTTAAAGTAAAAAAAACACAAAATCATGTTTGCTTGATTCTCTTTTTTGTGTATTTTTTTCTAGACGTTCACAATCATATTTTTTGTGATTACAGCGCAATCTGTTACGAATCGAAAAAAAAGTTTCAAACAAAAACTGCATACTTGATGGCGTAGAATCCGAATCTGCAATACAAAAGGGGGTTCCCATTTAAGATTTCAAAGTTGTCCCCCCTCCCACTCTGAAGGGGGTGAGGTGGGAGATCTAGTTCGGCACCATTCAGTGAGCCCCCTACATTATAATAAATCTTATTAAGATTTTTTTTGATTTGATGCAGTGTTTTAGAGATATTCCGTTGTCTCAAGATAAAAAAAGTCACCCAGTATAAATACTGTCCACACTTTACGCCTCAACTAGGCCTTCGCCTAGCAATTACTAACTCTAACACTTACATATATACCGCTGTGTGATTTTCATACTGTCATGTTGTTTTGAGAATAACAACGTTTGTTCTGACGATGCATTTGAACACTAATATAAATGTCTCTCGCTATATATCATAAAATTTATGTTTATATTCAACTATTAATAGACTATCTATTATATCAAATTAAGTCTATAAGTGACTAATATCTATAAACGGATAAAACTAACACTTGATTATCGTTTTCATCCGCATTCCACATAGAAAGGTCGATAATACTTGACTATTAATTCTGCGCTGCAGAAACAGGAAGAGAACACTTCCAAAAAAGATTTCGTTTTACTTGCGTAATCAAGAGAAATTCTTTTCACTAGATAGCATCTCCATTAATTTATTATCCCTTCATCGGATATGAACGAAATAAATAACTCAAGCCACTTCATAAAAATGCCTGAAGCTGTTAGGAATATACGCAGATATCTAGTCTGATATATATACACATATACATATGGAATTAGTTTTACAAAATGAAAGGCAAAATCGTGCTTTCTTTTATACAAGAGGTGCTGACAAAGATCTTTGATTAACGTTCTATTTTTCATCCCATGGGAATCTTTCGGAGTACCTCAAGGATGGCATTTGGCCCCTTTCCATTTTAATGTTTATACGAGTGACTTATTCTTTTAATTGTTGTGGCTACTTTCTATGGAGATGATTTAAATATATCGTAATGTTACTCTCTCTTTCTTTCTGTTGTCTCTTTCAGGGAACATTGTTTTATGGATTCTACTATCGAAAGATATGACTTTGATTTCATGACATCAATTTCGTCATTTCGTCACATCCCTATCTATGTTTTTACAATTTAATTGTATCTCTAACGATTTTAAATACATTATTTATTACTGTTAACTAGAATTAAACAGTCAGATGTTTTCGATACATGGTTTTGTCAATTGTTTCCCTAATACTCCTCATATTGTCTTCGATAAAGCAATAAATATGATTGCGAAAGTTTAGACGTTGTAAATAGAATGATCAGATTATAAATGCCTACCTTCTCAATAAAACTGTTTTGAACTCTAATGAAGTAGTCGATACTTCCACCACACTATCCCTATACAGGGTGTTTTGAAACATCGTTTAAAGATTTTAAGGGCATGTAGTACGATCGAAAATAAGGTTAAAAGTCATAATAAACATATGTTCACAAATCAACCGTTTACGAGATAACAGCGAGTGTTCCTAGTAGTACATAGATATAACATATCCCAGTAAACAGGTGCTTATCAGCTATTGTTTTATGACAGTTTAATTTGACGTTTTGTGCAATTTGTAGCAATTACAATGGTTGCGTATTCTAATGCTGAAATGAGCGATATGGTGTTCGTGTACGGTCGTGCTAATGGGAATTCTTTACAAGCACGTCGCTTCTATGCTGAAACGTTTCCTGATCGCCAACTGCCTTCGCATGTGATGTTTCAACGACTAAGAGAAACTGGTTCGTTTGAGAAGCGGTCTTCTGATACTCGACGGCAGAGAATAGCATGTACTCCACAGATAGAAGATCGAATTTTGAATATTATTGATGAAAATCCCGAAACTAGTGTTAAAAAGAATTTCGACTCAAGTGGGTGTAAGCAGCAATCTTGTTTGGAGAACTCTTCATGAGCAACTCCTATACCCCTACCATATCCAACGGATACAAGCCCTTACTACTCCGGATTATCAAGCGAGAAGGGCTTTCTGTGAGTGGTTTTTGCGGCCAGATTTCGCTGATAACATCCTTTTAACTGATGAAGCTGGTTTTACTAAAAATGGAATATTTAATTTCCACAACAATCACGTTTGGTGTGACGAGAATCCTCATGCTACCGTTGAAGCCAGGCACCAGCAACGTTTCTCTCTAAACATCTGGTTAGGCATGATAGGGGAACGGTTGTTAGGACCGATTGTTTTGCCACAACGCTTACCAGGTCCTGTATATCTCGAGTTCTTGGAAAATACTTTACCTGAACCTTTGGAAGATTTACCTATAAATCTAAGACTGAACCTCTGGTTTATGCAAGATGGAGCTCCATCGCACTTTACGCGTGCTGTTAAGGAACATCTTAACAATGAATTTCCTGGGAGATGGATAGGGCGAGCAGGTCCCATTGCTTGGCCTCCAAGGTCTCCCGATCTAAACCCGTTGGACTTTAGTATCTGGTGTTATTTGAAAAGTTTAGTGTACGCAACACCGGGAAACGATCTTCCAGAGTTGCGTCAACGAATAGAACACTGTTGCCAGATAATACGAGAAAAACCCTTGTTTTTTAAAAGAGTGCGCGCTTCCTTTGATAACAGATCCTGTGTCGAAATGGAAGGACGTCATTTTGAACATCTTCTTTAGTTATAATCTATTTTATGTTAAAATGCAATAACATCTTAATAAAAACCGCTAAAGCAAACTTATTCTGCAATTGCGATAAAATCGCTGTTATCTCGTAAACAGTTGATGTGTGGACATATATTTATTATGACTTTTAACCTTATTTTCGATCGTACTACATGCCCTTAAAATCTTTAAACGATGTTTCAAAACACCCGGTATAAGTACAAAATGATTACTGGAATCAGATCAAGAATGGATTTTAACAAATCTATTTCTCCTATTCAGGAACAGAAATGCAATCCCACCACAGAAATATGCTGCCGTCTATCCAAAAGCTCGACAACATCGAATATTTCAGTCGGTAAAAGCTCAGTCCTATCCTTAAAAAATCACCCCGACGTTTTGCTTAACGGTGACCAGATTAGGCCGGATATCTTCCCAGCAGGAGAAAGCGGTACCTCAGCTGGTTTCAATATCATCTCAACTACTGCTAAACCCATAAGAGACGTGACCGTCAACCCAATCTTCTCTAGCACGATAGATTACAGTAATGTCGTCTTCGGGGACGTTAGATTCGGTTCCACCATTAAGGGGCCTGATTATCTGCCACCGTACGAAACCACTACGAGAGCAACTACTAAAACCCCGGAATATATTCCACCATATATAGAATGTGGCCCGGGGCAAGTGCTGATAAACGGCCGCTGTCAAAACAAACCCAGTTGTCGACCAGGCCAGCAATTGATAAATGGAGTTTGTACTTGTACCGGCAATAGAGAATTAGTGAATGGACAATGCATTGAACGTGTGGCTACCTGCGGCCCGGGAGAACGTTTAGTTGGGGGAAGATGCGTCACTATTACGACTAGGCCACCACCACCAAGTTGTTCCACGGGTCAGCAGTATATTAATGGAAGGTGTCAATGCGTAGGAAATACTGTTTTCGAAAATGGAAGATGCGTACCAATAACTACCAGGCCCCCTCCTAGTCCTGCATGTGGTCCTGGCCAACAATACCTCAATGGTAGATGTCAATGCACCGGTAACACTGTATTTGAAAATGGAAGGTGTGTCCCAATCACCACTAGGCCTCCCCCAAGTCCATCCTGCGGTCCTGGCCAACAATACATCAATGGCAGGTGTCAATGCACTGGAAACACTGTCTTTGAAAATGGAAGATGTGTTCCAATAACTACTAGGCCACCCCCAAGTCCTTCATGTGGTCCTGGACAACAATACATCAATGGTAGATGTCAATGTACTGGAAACACTGTATTTGAAAATGGAAGATGCGTTCCAATCACCACTAGGCCGCCCCCAAGTCCTTCATGTGGTCCTGGACAACAATACATCAATGGTAGATGTCAATGTACTGGAAACACTGTTTTCGAAAATGGAAGGTGTGTTCCAATAACCACTAGACCGCCTCCACCTCCTTCTTGCGGACCACAAACAGGAGTATGTAAACGGAAGATGCCGATGTGTCGGCAATACGGTATTCGAAAACGGAAGATGCGTGCCAGTTACTCCTAGACCGCCAGTAACTTCAACTAAAGGTCCAGAGTATATACCACCACACAAGGAATGCGCCTTCGGCCAGGTCTTGATCAATGGTAGGTGTGAAAATCGACCGTCTTGCGGTCCAGGAGAACAGCTCATCGCAGGAGTATGCGTGCCAGTTACTACGAGGCCAACACCTCCACCACGACCTCAGTGTTCGCCTGGCCAGGATTATATTAATGGAAGATGTCAATGCTTAGGCAATACTATATATGAAAATGGAAGATGTGTTCCTGTTACCACTAGGCCACCACCTCCACAGTGTCCTGCTGGTCAGCAATATGTCAACGGAAGATGTCAATGCTTAGGCAATACTGTATATGAAAATGGAAGATGTGTTCCTGTTACCACCAGACCACCACCTCCACAGTGTCCTGCTGGTCAGCAATATATCAACGGAAGATGTCAATGGTTAGGCAATACTGTATATGAAAATGGAAGATGTGTTCCTGTCACCACCAGACCACCACCTCCACAGTGCCCTGCTGGTCAGCAATATGTCAATGGAAGATGTCAATGCTTAGGTAATACTGTATATGAAAACGGAAGATGCGTTCCAGCAACGACTAGACCTCCTCCACCGTCAGTAACTACCGGCTATACCTATACCACACCACCTACTCCCTTCACATATCCTAGTACAAGTCCAGCTTGCCGTGGTGGTCAACAATATGTCAATGGAAGATGTCAATGTTCCGGAAATACAGTCTTCGAAGGTGGAAGATGTGTTCCTGTCACTACAAGACCGACACCACCACCACCTCCACAGTGCCCACCTGGACAGCAATATGTCAATGGAAGATGTCAATGCTTAGGCAATACTGTTATGAAAATGGAAGATGCGTTCCTGTCACCACCAGACCACCACCTCCACAGTGCCCTGCTGGTCAGCAATATGTCAACGGAAGATGTCAATGCTTAGGCAATACTGTATATGAAAATGGAAGATGTGTTCCTGTCACCACCAGACCACCGCCTCCACAGTGCCCTGCTGGTCAGCAATATGTCAATGGAAGATGTCAATGTTTCGGCAACACAGTTTATGAAAATGGAAGATGCGTTCCAGCAACGACTAGACCTCCTCCACCGTCAGTAACTACCGGCTATACCTATACCACACCACCTACTCCCTTCACATATCCTAGTACAAGTCCAGCTTGCCGTGGCGGTCAACAATATATCAATGGAAGATGCCAATGTACCGGAAATACAGTCTTTGAAGGTGGAAGATGTGTTCCTGTCACTACAAGACCGACACCACCACCACCTCCACAGTGTCCACCTGGACAGCAATATGTCAATGGAAGATGTCAATGCTTAGGCAATACTGTTTATGAAAATGGACGATGTGTTCCTGTCTCCACCAGACCACCACCTCCACAGTGCCCTGCTGGTCAGCAATATGTCAACGGAAGATGTCAATGCTTAGGCAATACTGTTTATGAAAATGGAAGATGTGTTCCTGTCTCCACCAGACCACCACCTCCACAGTGCCCTGCTGGTCAGCAATATGTCAACGGAAGATGTCAATGCTTAGGCAATACTGTTTATGAAAATGGAAGATGTGTTCCTGTCTCCACCAGACCACCACCTCCACAGTGTCCTGTTGGACAGCAATATGTCAACGGAAGATGTCAATGCCTAGGCAATACTGTTTATGAAAATGGAAGATGTGTTCCTGTTAGCACCAGACCACCACCTCCACAGTGCCCTGCTGGTCAGCAATATGTCAATGGAAGATGTCAATGTTTCGGCAACACAGTTTATGAAAATGGAAGATGCGTTCCAGCAACGACTAGACCTCCTCCACCGTCAGTAACTACCGGCTATACCTATACCACACCAGCTACGCCCTTCACATATCCTACTACAAGCCCAGCTTGCCGTGGCGGTCAACAATATGTCAATGGAAGATGCCAATGTACCGGAAATACAGTCTTCGAAGGTGGAAGATGTGTTCCTGTCACTACAAGACCGACACCACCACCACCTCCACAGTGCCCACCTGGACAGCAATATGTCAACGGAAGATGTCAATGCTTAGGCAATACTGTTTATGAAAATGGAAGATGTGTTCCTGTCACCACCAGACCACCACCTCCACAGTGCCCTGCTGGTCAGCAATATGTCAATGGAAGATGTCAATGCTTAGGCAATACTGTTTATGAAAATGGAAGATGTGTTCCTGTCACCACCAGACCACCACCTCCACAGTGCCCTGCTGGTCAGCAATATGTCAACGGAAGATGTCAATGCTTAGGCAATACTGTTTATGAAAATGGAAGATGTGTTCCTGTTAGCACCAGACCACCGCCTCCACAGTGCCCTGCTGGTCAGCAATATGTCAATGGAAGATGCCAATGTTTGGGCAACACAGTTTATGAAAATGGAAGATGCGTTCCAGCAACGACTAGACCTCCTCCACCGTCAGTAACTACCGGCTATACCTATACCACACCAGCTACGCCCTTCACATATCCTACTACAAGTCCAGCTTGCCGTGGCGGTCAACAATATGTCAATGGAAGATGCCAATGTACCGGAAATACAGTCTTCGAAGGTGGAAGATGTGTTCCTGTCACTACAAGACCGACACCACCACCACCTCCACAGTGCCCACCTGGACAGCAATATGTCAACGGAAGATGTCAATGCTTAGGCAATACTGTTTATGAAAATGGAAGATGTCTTCCTATCACCACCAGACCACCACCTCCACAGTGCCCTGCTGGTCAGCAATATGTTAATGGAAGGTGTCAATGCTTAGGCAATTCTGTTTATGAAAATGGAAGATGTGTTCCTGTTACCACCAGACCACCGCCTCCACAGTGCCCTGCTGGTCAGCAATATGTTAATGGAAGGTGTCAATGCTTAGGCAATACTGTTTATGAAAATGGAAGATGTGTTCCTGTCACCACTAGACCACCGCCTCCACAGTGCCCTGCTGGTCAGCAATATGTCAATGGAAGTGTCAATGTTTGGGCAACACAGTTTATGAAAATGGAAGATGCGTTCCAGCAACCACTAGACCTCCTCCACCGTCAGTAACTACCGGCTATACCTATACCTCACCACCTACGCCCTTCACATATCCTACTACAAGCCCAGCCTGCAGTGGAGGTCAACAGTATGTCAACGGAAGATGCCAATGTGTTGGAAGGACAGTCTTTGAGAACGGAAAATGCGTTCCAATTACACCGCACACTAAACCACCGTCTTGCGATTTCGGTCAACAGTACGTAAATGGCAGGTGTCAATGTACTGGAAACACTGTATTAGAAAATGGAAGATGCGTACCGGTTACTACTAGGCCACCACCTCCAACATGTGGACCAGGTCAACAATATATCAACGGGAGATGCCAATGCACTGGTAACACTGTCTTTGAAAATGGAAGATGCGTTCCAATTACAACTAGGCCACCACCTCCAACTTGTGGACCAGGACAGCAATATATCAACGGAAGATGCCAATGCGCTGGCAACACTGTCTTTGAAAATGGAAGATGTGTTCCAATTACAACTAGGCCACCAGCTCCAACTTGTGGACAAGGTCAACAATACATCAACGGAAGATGCCAATGCACTGGCAACACTGTCTTTGAAAATGGAAGATGTGTTCCAATCACACCGTCAACTGGCTACATATACACCACTCCACCCACGCCTTTCACGTACCCAACTACAGTACAAGCTTGCCATGGCGGTCAACAGTATGTCAATGGAAGATGCCAATGCATCGGAAATACAGTGTTCGAAAATGGAAGATGTGTTCCAGTGACTACAAGACCAACACCACCTCCATCTCCACAGTGTCCTTCTGGTCAGCAATACGTTAATGGGAAGATGTCAGTGTCTGGGTAATACAGTATATGAAAATGGAAGATGCGTTCCAGTTACAACTAGGCCACCACCTCCAACTTGTGGACCAGGCCAGCAATATATCAACGGAAGATGCCAATGTACAGGCAACACTGTTTTTGAAAATGGAAGATGCGTTCCAGTTACAACTAGGCCACCACCTCCAACTTGTGGACCAGGACAGCAATATATCAACGGAAGATGCCAATGCACTGGCAACACTGTCTTTGAAAATGGGAGATGTGTTTCCAATTACAACTAGGCCACCAGCTCCAACTTGTGGACAAGGTCAACAATACATCAACGGAAGATGCCAAATGCACTGGCAACACTGTCTTTGAAAATGGAAGATGTGTTCCAATTACAACTAGGCCACCAGCTCCAACTTGTGGACAAGGTCAACAATACATCAACGGAAGATGCCAATGCACTGGCAACACTGTCTTTGAAAATGGAAGATGTGTTCCAATCACACCATCAACTGGCTACATATACACCACTCCACCCACGCCTTTCACGTATCCAACTACAGTTCAAGCTTGCCGTGGTGGTCAACAGTATATCAATGGAAGATGCCAATGCATCGGAAATACAGTGTTCGAAAATGGAAGATGTGTTCCAGTGACTACAAGACCAACACCACCTCCATCTCCACAGTGCCCTTCTGGTCAGCAATACGTTAATGGAAGATGTCAGTGTCTGGGTAATACAGTATATGAAAATGGAAGATGTGTTCCAATTACAACTAGGCCACCACCTCCAACTTGTGGACCAGGCCAGCAATATATCAACGGAAGATGCCAATGCACAGGCAACACTGTCTTTGAAAATGGAAGATGTGTTCCAAGTACAACTAGGCCACCACCTCCAACTTGTGGACCAGGCCAGCAATATATCAACGGAAGATGCCAATGCACAGGCAACACTGTCTTTGAAAATGGAAGATGTGTTCCAATTACAACTAGGCCACCAGCTCCAACTTGTGGACAAGGTCAACAATACATCAACGGAAGATGCCAATGCACTGGCAACACTGTCTTTGAAAATGGAAGATGTGTTCCAATCACACCGTCAACTGGCTACATATACACTACTCCACCTACGCCTTTGACATATCCAACTACAGTTCAAGCTTGCCGTGGTGGTCAACAGTATATCAATGGAAGATGCCAATGCATCGGAAATACAGTGTTCGAAAATGGAAGATGTGTTCCAGTGACTACAAGACCAACACCACCTCCATCTCCACAGTGTCCTTCTGGTCAGCAATACGTTAATGGAAGATGCCAGTGTCTGGGTAATACAGTATATGAAAATGGAAGATGCGTTCCGGTTACAACTAGGCCACCACCTCCAACTTGTGGACCAGGCCAACAATATATCAACGGAAGATGCCAATGCACTGGTAATACTGTCTTTGAAAATGGAAGATGTGTTCCAATTACAACTAGGCCACCACCTCCAACTTGTGGACCAGGCCAGCAATATATCAACGAGAAGATGCCAATGCACAGGCAACACTGTCTTTGAAAATGGAAGATGTGTTCCAATTACAACTAGGCCACCACCTCCAACTTGTGGACCAGGCCAACAATATATCAACGGAAGATGCCAATGCACTGGTAATACTATCTTTGAAAATGGAAGATGTGTTCCAATAAGGACTACACCTCCACCTCCTTCAGTTACTACTGGATATACGTATACCTCACCAAAAACTCCTTTCACGTATCCCACTACGAGTCCAGCTTGTCGTGGAGGTCAACAGTATATAAACGGAAGATGTCAATGTGTTGGAAATACAGTTTTTGAAGGTGGAAGATGTGTTCCCGTCACCACAAAGCCAACGCCACCACCATCTCCGCAATGTCCTGCCGGTCAGCAATATGTTAATGGAAGATGCCAGTGTCTGGGTAATACTGTATATGAAAATGGAAGATGCGTTCCTGTTACTACAAGACCAACACCGCCTCCATCACCGCAGTGCCCCTCTGGACAGCAATACATCAACGGAAGATGCCAATGCTTCGGCAATCTGTTTATGAAAATGGAAGATGCATCCCAGTAACAACTAGACCTCCTCCTCCGTCAGTAACCACTGGCTATACCTTATACCACACCACCACTACTCCTTCACATATCCTAGCACAAGTCCAGCTTGCCGTGGTGGTCACAATATGTCAATGGAAGATGTCAATGTACCGGAAATACAGTCTTCGAAGGTGGAAGATGTGTTCCTGTCACTACAAGACCGACACCACCACCATCTCCACAGTGCCCACCTGGACAGCAATATGTCAATGGAAGATGTCAATGCTTAGGCAATACTGTTTATGAAAATGGGAGATGTGTACCTGTTAGCACCAGACCACCACCTCCACAGTGCCCTGCTGGTCAGCAGTATGTTAACGGAAGATGTCAATGCTTAGGCAATACAGTATATGAAAATGGAAGATGTGTTCCTCTAACCACAAGGCCACACCTCCACAATGTTCTGGTGGTCAGCAATACATTAACGGCAGATGCCAGTGTACTAGAGGTAACAGTTTTCGAAAACGGAAGATGCATTTCCAATATCGACCAGACCACCGACTCCTTCAGTAACAACTGGTTATATATATACAACTCCACCTACGCCCTTCACATATCCTACTACAAGCCCGGCCTGCAGTGGAGGTCAACAATATATCAACGGAAGATGCCAATGCACGGGTAACACTGTCTTTGAAAATGGAAGGTGCGTTCCAATTACAACTAGGCCACCACCTCCAACTTGTGGACCAGGTCAACAATATATCAACGGAAGATGTCAATGCACGGGTAACACTGTCTTTTGAAAATGGAAGATGCGTTCCAATTACCACAAGACCAACACCACCGCCGTCACCATCATGTCCTCCAGGTAAGCGATGAAATAAGTTACTTGCTAGGTATGGATGTGAAGCCTCTGGAAATACTGCAGGCTCTTAGCTTTATGTATTTGGTCTCCTGTTTCTTTTACTAGTATCCTAGTACCCTTATTAATTTTGTATCAGGTTTCTGGTGGTAATCCTCTGTGCTCATTTTTGGCTTGCCAAAAATTGCCTGTCTTTCTGCGTTCAGAATCTCGCATCCACACAGAATGTGGTAAGCGCTCTGTGGCTTTGAAATATACAACCCATTACACAGTCTACAGTTGGAATCTCCAATATTGGTATGAATTCTATAGGTGTCTTTTCAGTGCACAGTAACCTGTAATGAGACCTGTGGCGGTTCTAAGATGATTCCTGCTAAGCTGCAGTAGTGCTTCAGTCTTCTTCTTTGATGATCCCTCAAGTCTTTCCATCCAAGTGTTTTCTCTTACTCATATTCTTACCTGCTCGCATGGTGTGTTTTGAGATAGTCCTAGAACTGATCCTGGGCTTATGTGTGAAGCCGATAATCCCTTCTTTGCCAACTCATCGGCTTTTTTGCTTCTTTCGAGTGCCGAACATTCGGATATTCACAGCAAAGTAACTTCGTTTTTATAAACCCTGAGATTGATTTCAGTTGCACAATGCAATTCTTAGGCAATATACATAATAGTACAGCATAGAGGAACAAACGATGCTTTTTACAATGCAATGGAGTGTATTTATAAAAATCTTGACAGGGGTAATCATGTGTGTGGGCTCTTTTTTGATTTGACAAAATAAATCATAATATTCTATTTCAAAAAGTGGAGGCATAAGGAATCAGAGGACTGAGATTGCAGATATTTAAATATTTTCCCTGTGGTAGGGAGCAGATCACTTGTATTGGAAAGGCTTACTCTGCCAGAGTTGGTGTGACGGGAGGAGTGCCGCAGGGTTCTGTTTTGGGAACTATCCTCTTTCTTAATGACCTAAATGATAGAATTTTAGTGTCGGCATTGTCCTAGTACGCTGACGATACGATCTGTATAGACTCTCGTGATACCTTAAATGGGACGGTTGTAATGTCGTCGGAGATACTGGACAGAATGTTTGATTGATGAAGATAGTCTAAGTCAGCTACATTCTTAGGTTTAACGGTAGATAGTACTCTCTTGTCCAGGGAACATCGCGCTCGAAGTATGGCTTTTTTTTCTGGCCATCCTCGGTGGGTTTTCGTGATGTATTTATTGCTTAGAAAAGAATTGTCAGATATCTGTGCGATATACCGCACACTGCACAGTACAGAGACTTATTCACTGCTCTTGGAATACTACCGCGGGCGCCTCTGTATATATACGAACTCGCAGTGTTTCTGAAGCAACATGTTCACATGTTCACTTGTAATGCTGATGTTTTTAATGTTATGGGGACGAGAAATGGTGGAGACTATAGAGTTGGTGCTCAAAATCAATGAATATGATTAAACTAAAAACAAAGGAGTTGCTCCGACAACAATTCTTTTACAGTGCTGACGACTTTATATCCCCTTGAGGCGAAAGGACGGTTGAATTTTAATTTGTTACGTTTAATGTGTGGACTGTTTTATGGCTATGTACCAAATTGAATGTATTATTGACAATTGCTGATGATCATTGAATTTAGAGCAAAAATATATCCATATATACAGGATATTTGGAAACATCGTTTAAAGATTTTAAGGGCATGTAGTACGATCGAAAATAAGATTAAAAGTCATAATAAACACATGTCCACAAATTAACTGTTTACGAGATAACAGCGATTTTATTCGCAATTGTAGAATAAGTTTGCTTTAGCATCTTAATAAAGATGTTATTGCATTTTAACATAAAATAGATTATAACTAAAGAAGATGTTCAAAATGACGTCCTCCCATTTCGACATAGGATCTACATCTGCTTTCAAAGGAAGCGCGCACTCCTTCAAAAGACAAGGGTTTTTCTCGTATTATCTGACAACAGTGTTCTATTCATTGACGCAACTCTGGAAGATCGTTTACCGGTGTTGCATACACTGAACCTTTCCAAATAACCCAGATACTAAAGTCCAACGGGTTTTAGATCGGGAGAGCTTGGAGGCCAAGCAATGGACCTGCTCGCCTATCCATCTCCCAGGAAATTCATTGTTAAGATGCTCCCTAACAGCACGCGTAAAGTGCGGTGGAACTCCATCTTGCATAAACCAGAGGTTCAGTCTTAGATTTATAGGTAAATCTTCCAAAAGTTCAGGTAAAGTATTTTCCAAGAACTCGAGGTATGCAGGACCTGTTAAGCGTTGTGGCAAAAACAATCGGTCCTAACAACCGTTCCCCTATCATGCCTAACCAGATGTTTAGAGAGAAACGTTGCTGGTGCCTGGCTTCAACGGTAGCATGAGGATTCTGGTCACACCAAACGTGATTGTTGTGGAAATTAAATATTCCATTTTTAGTAAAACCAGCTTCATCATTTAAAAGGATGTTATCAGCGAAATCTGGCCGATCAGCAGCTGTTCGCAAAAACCACTCACAGAATCCGGAGCAGTAAGGGCTTGTACCTGTTAGATAGGGTAGGGGTATAGGTTTTGCTCATGAAGAGTTCTCCAAAAAAGATTGCTACTTACACCCACTTGAGTCGAAATTCTTCTAACACTAGTTTCGGGATTTTCATCAATAACATTCAAAATTCGATCTTCTATCTGTGGAGTACATGCTATTCTCTGCGGTCCAGTATCAGAAGAACGCTTCTCAAACGAACCAGTTTCTCTTAGTCGTTGAAACACCGTCTGAAACATCACATGCGAAGGCAGTTGGCGATCAGGAAACGTTTCAGCATGGAAGCGACGTGCTTATAAAGAATTCACATTAGCACGACCGTACATGAACACCATATCGCTCATTTCAGCATTAGAATACGCAACAATTGTAATTGCTACAAATTGCACAAAACGTCAAATTAAACTGTCATAAAACAATAGATGATAAGCACTTGTTTACTGGGATATATTATATCCATGTACTACTAGGAACACTCGCTGTTATCTCGTAAACGGTTGATTTGTGAACATATGTTTATTATGAGTTTTAACCTTATTTTCGATCGTACTACATGCCCTTAAAATCTTTAAACGATGTTTCAAAACACCCTGTATAGATACAGATCTGCGTAATCCCTTTTATATCTGCCAAAGATTTATAAGATAATATCTACGGCACTAAAATTCTCACCCTAATCAAATAAATCCAACCAACAACTTCCGTTGCACAGATAACGCTGGATCCACTCGAGAAGGGTATACAGACAACTGCACGTAACAGCCCCCTATAATGGACGGCAGAGCTCATCTAATGTAATTTCGTGGTTAAATCCATTGATTTTCGATCGTACTACATGCCCTTAAAATCTTTAAACGATGTTTCAAAACACCCTGTATATATATATATATGTAGATATATTCATTATTATTATACAAAAAGCCATTGTATATTTCAAAGCCAAACATCATACGCTTTATTTATTAAATAAAAGATTTTATCTACAATGGTTCTGTTCATTCACTCGATTAGCATCATTGATAAAAAGTAAAATAATCAATTTTCCCAATATTATGTCTTCCAGGTCAACAATATATTAACGGAGCGTGTCAATGCCCTCGCAACACAGTCAACGCCAACGGAATATGTGTTCCTACAACAACTGTGCCTCCATTACCATCATGCCCACCCGGTCAACGATACGTCAATGACAGATGCGTTTCCATTACCACCACACTACCTCCGACTCCTTCTTGCACCGGAGGGCAGTATTACGTAAATGGTAGATGTCAATGTACTGGAAATACTGTTTTTGAGAATGACAGATGCGTTCCCATCACTACTAGACCACCTTCGTGTCCTTCTGGACAACAGTTCATAAACGGCGTTTGTCGATGTAGCGCCGGATTGGAGTTAGTTAATGGCAAATGCGTACCGCCGTCCACTGGCTATACTTATCCAACTCCTTCGTCGCCATTGACTCTTCCACCGCCTACGAAGCCATCTTGTGGTCCTGGGCAACAATACATTAACGGCAGGTGCCAATGCGCCGGAAATACTGTATTTGAAAATGGAAGATGCGTTCCAATAACTACTAGACCGCCCCCAAGTCCTTCATGTGGTCCTGACAACATACATCAATGGTAGATGTCAATGTGCCGGAAACACTGTATTTGAAAATGGAAGATGCGTTCCAATCACCACTAGGCCGCCCCCAAGTCCTTCATGTGCTCCTGGACAACAATACATCAATGGTAGATGTCAATGTACCGGAAATACTGTCTTTGAAAATGGAAGATGCGTTCCAATCAGCACTACGCCACGTCCAAGCCCTTCGTGTACTAATGGCCAACAATTCATCAACGGCAGATGTCAGTGCAGTCCTGGTTTGGAGTTCGTTAATGGCAGATTGTGTTCCACCGACAACAGGTTATATTATCCTACTCCTGCGTCCACTTTACCGACTCCAAGTACAACTCCGGCTTGCGGACCAGGGCAGCAATACGTCAACGGAAGGTGTCATTGCTTGGGAAATACTGTATACGAAAATGGAAGATGTGTTCCCGTTGTACCGCCGACTCCCACTCCAGCTTGCGCGCCTGGACAGCAGTATGTCAACGGAAGATGTCAATGTGTTGGAAACACGGTGTTTGAGAATGGAAGATGCGTTCCAGTTACTACAAGACCGCCAATACCATCTTGCCCAGCCGGACAACAGTATATCAACGGAAGATGTCAATGCGCCGGCAATACAGTGCTTCAGAACGGTAGATGTGTACCACCATCGCCTGTTTGTCCGCCCAACACTCATCTGTACAACGGAAAATGCATACCCACTCAACCTGTCGGTCCAGACGGTTACATCTATGACAAACCAGACGAGCCTTTTGAATCCTCCAACACTGTTTCGGTGAATTTAAGACCGACCACAGTGCCCCCAAACACTTACATTCCACCAGGGACAACGGAGAGCACCGGCAGCACTTTTAAAAACAATTACATCACACCAGATGAGAGCAGTGTGAACTTGAACGTCATTGGCAAATTGACAACACCACCTCCCCAATACGTCTCTGGCTGTGCTGCCGCGTTGAAGTGCGTACAAGAGATTTATTGTACGACGGAAGGTTTTATATCACCAGTGCCTGTGGTGATCACCAAGGAGCAATTGGAGAATAGGGTGCCGTTAGCGGTAAGTACAGGCCCATCCCCATAAGTTTATCGAAAAGTTGATAAAGCTGAAATGAAACCCAGTGACATATTTTTATTATTGTTGCCAGGATCTTTGAGGGAAAAGATTTAACAATTACTTAAACTACATGTTCAAAACATGATAATGTAATTTAGATAAACGTGGTATAATCTCTGCTTGTCAACACGGCTTTATGAAGGGCAGATAAACAATTACCGCTATTATGCAATTTATATACATACTTTTAAATAACTTTGAAGAAAAGGTTTACCCGATTGGAGTGTTTTGCGACCTCAGTCGGGCTTTTCGACTGTGTAGACCATCAGATTCTATTGTCTAAACTTTTCAACTATGGCATACGCGGACTAGTGGGAAGTTGGATTGAGTCATATCTCTTGCATCGACAAACAGTGCGTAGAGATAGATATGACAACCAATCAATATATGCACAAAAATAAGGTCATCCCAAACGGAAACTCTCCTTGGTGTTCCTCAGGGGTCGATACTGGGGCCAATTCTGTTTTCACTCTATATGAATGACTTACCCAACTGTATAGAAACTTAGTAATGTAGCGCTGATGATACATCAATCATTATTTCCGATGATGATAGCGCCTTCAGGCACATGCCCTCTGTTCTCTGGAACGCTTACATAAATGGTTTAACCTAAACAAACTATTTTTTAAATGCCAGAAACAAATTTTCTCGTATTTCACCCGAGACAGAAAGATTATAGAACATAGGTTACAAACATCTTACATCAGTTAAATTCCTAGGATTAGATATTGATGAAAACTTGAATTGGTCTGAAGCATGTAAGAACATTTCTTCAAATTAAATAAAACTGCTACTTACTAAAAGTCTTAGAGATATTTTAGATAATGATACCTTGAGAAATGTCTATTTCAGCGAAGTCGAATCAAGACTGAGGTATGGATACTGTTTTGGGGCACTTCAGGAAATGTTGACAGAGTACTATAGCGCAAAAGCGAATAATAAGAACAATGGCAACAGCCCAATATAATGCACCCTGCAGACCCTTATATAAACGATTTAAAATTTTAACTGTCGTTAGCTTATACATTCTTGGAAGTTACCTCTTATATTCACGGTATTAAACACAATTTCCACAAAACACTAACGTTTATGACACAAGAAATAGAGGCAATATTATTGCCAAAAACAAGTCCTTCCTTAAAAAGTGTGGCCCAAACATAATGGGGAGTAAAATTGTATAATCGCCTCCCCGATAGGTTTAAAAACAATATCTGCACGAGCCTTTAAGAGAAGCTTAAGCTATATTTGGAGGATCATCCCTATATAATATTAATGAATACTTCAGTTGGATGTTTAGTTGTATACTTACACCAGATTTATATGTATATTGTTTGTTTATGACGTATCTTTGTGTATCTCTTGTACCTAGTTTGGATTAAATGCTATTATTATTATTATTATTATTAATTAGATTAGGATTGGGGTGGCCTGCAGACCTGTTTCACCGCGAGCTTTTCAGGTCTATTGTGATCCCTATTTTACTAGAAGATACTCTCTAATTTTGCCCCCTTAATTAGGTCTACCATCTTTGAGAGCGGCTTCTTTGTGTAGCTACTAGCTGTGGAGTTCTCCTCCTCCAATACTAGAAATCTTGTCCTCGCCAGCCCTTCACATTACGTCCATTCCCTTAACAGTTATGATTACTTTTCTCCTTTGAGGGGTGGTTTTTTTTTTGGTATATAAATTGAGACGTCAGCTTAATGTTTTATTTTTAAAGTTTGCTACAACTTGCTTCATCATTGAACATATTTTAAGAGCTTAAATTTATACACAACAGTATTTTTTTTTATTTTCAGCATATCATTAATTTTGGACTTTATAAATTTACATTAAATTGCGCTTCTCGTATCAGTTAGGGGCTTATAGGTACACTTGCATTTACGCGTAAAAAAGCCACTTTTCTTGGTGTTAATTTTTTTTATTTAGCAGTATTTTTGATTTTCCTTTCCTTACCAATTTTCTGAATCACCACTTGCTTTTTTTTCAATACGAATTGTTATAACTAGCTCTAAGACAGTGTACCACAAACACACTTCCCTTCCAATATTTAATAGCTACTTGTTAGCGATAACTAGTTTGAAGCACAATTTATTGATTGTACCAAAATCCATACTTTATAAATGTAATCAACTCCTCCCAAGCAAATAAAAATATATTCTGTTAATAATCGGCAAGTACCTTACCCAACAATGCGAATAGGTAAAATACTTACTCGTAAGTAATCATTTATGTAAAGTACAATAATTGTTTGCGGTACTACTTGTTGATTATCACTTAGTGGTATGATTTTCCTATAACGTAGTTTATATCTCTATGCTATCATATTTATTTCCATTGTCTAAAAAGTCTATTCAAATTCACTTTTATCTAAATTATTTAATACTTTGCACTTCCATGTCTTGTCAGTTAAACAGTTATTGACGGAATGCCATATAATATTTATAGTATATATATATTCCATAAATTTAAAAAGTATTCCTCAACACAGTTATAAAATTTGCAAAAAAAAAATAACTGAAAAAATAAGGTATAGTTACGTTGTTTCTGCATTTAGATAAAAAATTAAGCAGGTATTTTTGAAACATTTTAAAGACTTTACTCTTTTTTTCTGTTTTTGGCGTACACAACTCGAAAGTAAAATCCATCCATTCTCTCTTCTTAAATGATCTGTATATTAATAGACAACCCATATATTTCGAAACGTCAAATATAAAGCAGTAAAAGTTATTTGCGCGTAAATAAAAAAAGGCAAAACAAAAAAGGAGTTTAATACATATACGTTTTTCCAATTGTTCCTGACGATGCCGGCTACTACTCAATACGTAGGGATAATACACATCGTCATATAAATACTCGTCGAAAACGTATACGTATGTATGTATGTTACGTACTTATAACTTGCACAATGTCGTACCTACTACTCAGGTAAGTCTCTAGATGTTTAGAATGTACGATGTATTTGATTCAAATTTCAATTGAATTCATTCTTGTATTAACATTGTGATTTGGAGCACTATCGGCAATTAATGTTATCAGTTGCTAGTTATAAAACATGTCCACTATATTTTTAACTCAACCGGTTATGGTAATGCTGATTAATCGACTATCCGGTTAAAATGCACAGTACCAGTATCTATTAAGAAAAAAATTGTTAAGGCTTTAGGCGGTAGGAAAACAAGCACACATAAAAGTGTCTAGCGGACTCGTGGGGTTTCTGAAGTGAAACCACTAACTCGTGCGTGTTTTTATTTGTCACTTTCTGTACTCGTCATGCAATATACTATCGCGATCTTATAAGAAATAAAATACTATTGTTTAAAATTTCCATACTGTACCTAGGAAATCAATATATATGAGTACGCTATTATCATTTTTAGATAAAATGGAAATAAAAACGTCTGATCTAATTCTAATTTCATTGTTTTAGATAATTACTCATTGTTTTCCTGTACACTTTTCGAAACGAGAAGCAATGCTTTATTGTAATATTGAGTCATAATATCAAGGGATATAAGATGCAATCAAAGTTTTATTTAAAAAAAAAAAAACTAAGGAAATTGTTATGGAAAAAATTAATAACTTACTGGATCTTTGCTTTGAAAATTTGCTACGTCAACAAAAACAAAAAGGTTGCTTTCTTAAATCCAACTCAAAAACTTTTTTTTTTGTAAATCGTTTCTTTTAAGTGTAAAACATATCTTTAAAGAAAAAAAATTTTGAATTTTAAGAAATTTTGAAAAAGAACCAACATTTTTCTATGTCATTGTTCTTCAATAATTCGATAAATCTTTTTTTTTACTTTGTGGGAGCCTTCTGACATAGAGTGTTCGGAAACAATGCAGCTTCTTGCCTTTTTGTATTCAATTCTCCAATTTTCGTGTCCTTCAGATTGAAGTCTTGTTCAGTTATAAATATAAGCTCCCTAGTCAGTCTTTGGTCCATGGCAGGTCATGGTGGTCAAATTGATTAAATCCTTCGACATATCCTTGTATTATGACCTATTTTGTCTGCGACAAAAGCTGGTTAATGGTAGCAGATATTTCTGGGTACTTTAGAGATTTTACTATGAACCAGTTTACGTTCGATATTCCACACTCTTTGCCTTGCCCCTTACTGGTTCCTGCTGACCTGATTCAGGACTATTATCCTTGTTCTCTTTGGAACGTTTTTGGACTTCATCAAATCAAATCGACGCTAGACTCTTCAGATAGGGTTTACCAGAAGCGCATTTTGTCTCCAAATCCTTAGTTATATGGTCCTGGGTGTGGTCCAAAGCAGTGGCGGCTCGTGAGTAATTTGCCAGGTGAGGCGATTGCAGCAGCTTAAAATTTTTTGACCACAAACAAAAGTTTCTACGTCACCGTTGAGGTACTATTCTTAGAACGCGTTGACTTTTTTGTTTGGGAAGTCATCGCCAATAGCCCTACAAACCCAATTTAAAATTCATTTTTTATATATCAAATTTATACGTCTATCCTTCAAGTTAGCAAATCTATTAATAATGTCTTCATAAAATTGACTGTTTTTACTAAAATTAGATATTAATTCTTTTTCTATTGATAATTTAGCTAACCCGTTAAGTCTGTCTTGAGAGATTGTATTTCTAAGATACGTCTTTGTACGTTTTAAACAAGAAAAATTTCTTTCAACTGATACACTTGTGGTAGGAATATTCAAAATTAAACTGAAAAGCTTGTAACTTTCTGGAAAAATGTCTTTATATTCTGCATAAATTAGTTTCAAAGTTTTATCCACATCCATATTACGAAACTGCTCATCCCAATACAAAATTGAAAGTTCGTTAACCAACCTGTCTTTATCAAATATGTTGGGATATACTTCAAATAAGCAATTGAGTGCTTTCTTGGAAAATTTTAGAAATACTCAGAATACTTTGAAGAATCAACAAGAGCTAAAATTCTAATTTACTTAAATTAGCAAAACGAGTATTAATTGCAAAATAACGCAATCAATAATTTCATAAAATAAAAGTTTGTATTTATTAAAATTTCTTCCTCAAGCAATGGTACCCTCGTTGTGTTGGAAATTCAGTTAAGTTTTTGCAAATGTTAAAAATCTCTGAAAATTTTATTTCATTTCTGAAGATGCGATATCAATTTGTTCTGAAGAATATTTAATATTTAAACATTTCTTTTGCAAAATTAGGAATAAAAGATCGGTGCAAGCAAAAATTTCACGATATATGAAAGTCAAATTGCAAATTCAAAATCATTAAATTGCTTGAGAAAACTTTTGGTACATGAATGGATTCCGAACCCGAATCAGGACTCTCCACAATAGTTTGAAAAACTAAAATTAAATTATTCACTCTTCGGCTTAAATTCAAAATTTTTCGATCGCGTGTACCAACGAGTTTCAGCAGCTTGAGGTATCTCTTTGCCGATTATTTGATGTAATACTGCCGTACGCTTGGCGAGATGATGAAAAAATGAGAATGCAAGTCAGGGTGGCAAAAAATATTCTACATTGATTGATAGTACGAGTACCCTGTTGTAAGACGAGGTTTTAGCCTGTGGGCACAACAGTGTGTAAAAAGTGCATTAGGCGCAATTGATTTGATTTTCGCTTGTAGTCCATTCAGCTCACACAGCCATGACACTAGCACCATCGTAACACTGAGCAATCATTTTTTTTTTTTAATTATAAGGTTTTAACACATTAATCAAAACTTCAAACAAAGCATTTGCGGTTCTATCGGTACTAACATCAAAAAATCCTAAAAATCTTTCTTTAATTTCGGCTTGTTTATTTAAATACCGTATTGTTATTGCACATTGAGATTTTCCACAATAATCGGTTGTATCATCAGCTTCAACCGCAATGAAGTGACAGTCACTATGATTAATTTCGTTTTCAATAAAATCATTTAAATATTCCTCAATGCAACCAATTAATTCATTTTGAATAGTTTTGGACTGCCCTGTAAATATACTACTAAATTTTGAAACATGCTCAGACAGTTCCTGGTTGCGTTTTATTAAACAAAAAAAATTTCCCGAAAATTTCCCGATTAAATGAAGTCGAACTTTCATCATGACCTCGAAATGATAGTTCCTGCTTACCTAAAATTAACGTTACATCAATTAAGTATGTTAATAACAACCGATTTTTCCTAACGTTTTCATTATATAAAATTTATTAAAACTAACATTTTCTTGTAAAGCTTCTACAATAGTGGATGTATTTCGTTCTAACCGTTTTAACCCATGAAATTTTTAATATGTTCTTTTGAACTTTCATGTAGTTTTGTGCTTCGACTGAAATTTTTTAAATCTTTATAACGGGAAGGGTTGTCCAAGTGTTTTTTAACGTCACTCAAAAGTAAACATGCCAGCAAAATAAACTCTCTTTATAACTACTGCCACAAAGCCATTTGCACGTTTCGTACCATGATATTTTAAATGATCTTGAATATTCGCGACCCTGTCGTTCATCATTTGAAATTATATTGAGAGGCGGTTTGATTTTTGTTTGCATATTTAAAATTTGACGTTTCTCTACTTCGACACGCCGTGAAAACGGTGTTTCGAGCAAAGACATAATAATATCGTGCGTGGGGTTCTTGATTTTTCTATTGCAGAAAATAGGTTACCTTAGGTCTTAGTCGTTGTGTATGTGCACACTGAACACCCCCGTACACCGACCAAACGTAATATTACAGGTGAAACACAAACTACCCTGCTGTAGCAGTAAACTCAGTGTACTAAACTGACGCAGGTATTAAAATAGGCATGCGCGTATAATTTAAATATTTAAGAAATCCGACGGATACCGAAAGGTTCCGAGAGGCAACGAATCAATCGCCTCACTAAACAACTAAAATCACGTATTATATGGCGAAGCGTATTGTGTGTTGCAAAATTCTTAGTATGAATTCAATGCTTGCGTTCATCCAACTGAACGATAATTCATTCGCCTCAGTTAGAATTCTTGCGAGTCGCTGGTCATTATTTTACGTGTTTTAGTGGGAAATGCGAAAATTGATATAATTTCTTCTAGAAATTTTTAAAATTTTTATTATATTTGAAATAATAAGTCCAATTTTTTTAATATATATTAGTCAACAACATTGAACATTTTTTTAAAGATTTCTTCCGGTGAGGCGCCGCCTCAGTTGCCTCACCTGACCAGCCGCCACTGGTCCAAAGCAAGATAAGAAATCAAATTCTTGGAAAACATGGCGATTGGGTGGACGCATCTCTGATCATTCAAAACCATTATAAGACGAGCTCTCCAAAAGCTAAACTGCAGAAAACGTATTTATTAAAGTTAAATGCGCATGTGTCGCCATCTAATGTTACAGCACAACATTCGTATTCATCTAACATGTAGGTTAGGGAAAACTATATTGTCCCATTCATGATATTTCTTCTCTGGTATTTACTTGTCTTTCAATTCAATTCAATTTAATTCTTCATTAGTCGCAAGATCAAAATGATATAGACCACGTCAAAATACAAAATATAATATACAAAAACATATATGTGTATATTTATAAAAGAACAAAAACGGGAACATAATAATGTGGCAGGAATTTATTATATTTATTTAGAATGTTGGACATGAGAAAGCATCAACTAAGAAATGTTAGATGTATCACACAGTCTTAATTTCAGCTCTATAGCTTTAGAGGCACTTTTTTTTAGTGGCCCAATTTATGAAAATCAGCCACCAATGAGTTACATTTTCAGAATTGCACAATCTTGGACACAGCCTCAGAAGGCGTATGCTGCAGAGATCCCAACTACAAAGACCCGTGGCCCTCTGCGAATTTGGTGAACGGTGTTGATAATGGCCAGTATAAAGAGGACAACACTCTGGGTCAATACTCTCCGGACAAGCAAAGAAGGGTAAGATCTGGTATACATCCCAGTCTAAGGAAGAAGGCCGAGGAACAATCGCTTTGCGGTGTAAGAAACTATGTCAGTATTTCGTGGATAATTGTGGGAAATTTCGTGTCTAAATTGAAATAAAATTGCAGAATACTAAACCGGAAGGCACCTCACCACTCAACATGAACTTCGCCGAAATCCCTTGGCAAGCCATGATATTAAGAGACTCATCCAGGACGCTCCTTTGTGGCGGTGCCATATTAGGACCGAATGCTGTGTTGACCACGGCCAGCTGTGTTGATGGGTAGATATTTTCCAAACTATACTCGTTTTCAGTCAAAGCCATGGTGGCATTTTCAATTGCAGAATTGCATCCAGTGATATTCTGGTGAAAGGTGGCGAGTGGAAACTGGGTGTTGACGAAGAACCGCAACCATTCCAAATAGTCAAAGTGGCAGCTGTTGCAAGACATCCCAATTACGTGCAGGGTAATTCAACGAACGATTTGGCCCTATTGGTCCTAAGAGAGAAGCTACGATTGACCGGAAATGTTGGATCTGTGTGTTTATCCCCTGGACAGGAAGTCAGGAAAGAAAAATGTATAGTCACAGGCTGGGGAAAAGACGTTTTGCAAGGTGACGATTCAATCATTCATTCTGCTTGCTTTTACTAACATAAAAATTCCAGTGCACCTCGAAAATGCTTTAATGAACGGCGTAGAAGTCAAAATCCTACAAGACGAGGAATGTAAAGAAAGTTTAAATGCAAATCATCTAGATTCTTCGCCCAAATTGGGTCCCAACACGATTTGCGCTAAATCAGAGCAAGATCTGTGCAAGGTTAGTTGAAAACGCTTCTTTTTATCGAGTATCGAGATCAATTTAATTATTCTCTTCAAGGTTGATTATGGTAGCGCCTTGGCCTGTGAAGACAGCAACGGACAATACAACTTGGTCGGAATCTATAATTGGGAAACAGGATGCGGACACAATGGGCAAATAGGGGGCTTTCTCAGGCCTGACGGTGCTTGGATTCAAAAATCTCTAAGAACGTCTCCTAGGGAATTGAGGAGAGCGGAGAGGCAATTCCTGGGGATAGCGCAGAACTGAAGATACGGCAAAATAGCATTGGACGATTCTATTAAATGAAACTAGCAAGTGAAAAAGAGTATATCGGCAATGTTTTGTGGTCAAAACCATTATTTATATATGTAAAAAAAAAGATTTATGAGCATTGAATAGATATACTCTTTTCTCCTTTGGTCTGACAAAAACTGCCTTACATTTTTTTTTATAATTTGATAATACATGTGATTTCCTTCCATCCTCCCAGACAACTTTTTATATAAATGTATTATTAAGTATATATTGTAGATTGTAAATGCGTAAGATGCTATGAAAATGGCCTGTGTTGTAAATACTTATAAAAGCTCTAGGAATAATGTATACATTTTTTATACCTACGTAAATTTCTTAAAGAACGAAATATTCAAAAAAAAAATATAGAAATCTGTAATTTGCCATTAATTAAAACGAAGTTGTAATAATAATACTGAATAAATAAATGACAGATATTGCGAAAAATCACTGGTAAAATTATTACGTGAAGTATATTTTTTGATGATGCTCCTGATAATTTTACCACGAAATTTCAGAGTATATCGTATTAAGTATGTAAATCTAATAAACTATTTAAAATATTATATCGAGTTTGTTTAATTAATAACACCCATAAAAATATATGTGTATATACATATATAAATGAAGGAATTTTCTAATTACCTATTAAGAAAAGTTCATTAAAATATTATTAAAAAAAAATAACAATTTGCTGAAATTACAAATGCAATAAATCTAATAACTTTAACGTTTTTACCTGCTATATCTGGTAATATTAATTAAATATGGATAAATTGCTGCTAGTAAATCAATTTTTAGACAAATTAGTTACAACACATCGAATAAATAAAATATAAATTACACTAAATAACCCATTATACGATATAGCAAATTATATCTCATAAAGCATATATTATTTCTTTTAACTGTAAATTGTTTAATTTTTTGCTTTAAAGCTTACATATTGTGATGCTATTGTATAGCACACAGCCTGGGTTAAAAAGAAATAATTTTTAAATATATAAAGCTTTAATTAGATTATTAAAATCTAATTTTTCCTGAAAAATTACCAAAATGACTTATCTATACTTATGTCCAGGGAGCATCCTATTATGTCATGTTTAAATTTATATTTTCATTATTGATATAATAAGTAATTGCATTATCAATTGTTATTTTATATGCCTTTTCCCATTAAACATGAAATGCGTGTGAAACATTTAGTTCTTCCTGTAACTTGTAAATACAAGGCACTCTAGGCAGGCCTTATGAAACGACTTCTTTGTTATGTTTTCTAATTCGCACATAAATCACTCCTTTTAAATGGACATATTTCAGTAAAATTTTTAAACCTATCAGTGTGTTAATTTATGAGTAATAAATACCTCCAGTGAGTTCATAGCTTTTTTGCAACATAAAATTAGAAAATAGCATATTAAAGATTGATGTTACAATGACGTTTGTTGTAATAGGAATGCAAGTTTAAAAAGTCAATGTACAAGTATTACAACAGTCATTGTAGCGCGTTTTATTTTCTCTTTCGTATTAATGTACTTTTTTCCCAGCAGGGCGGAAAGTTATACTTTACCTCCTTAGGCCTAGGGAGGAAAAATAAGTGACGTTGACATGATGAAACTGTACATCTTATAATATGTGACATTATTGATAGATAACATTAGTACATTCCACCCAGTCTGAATCCATTTGAGATAATTGCTAAATTATTAGGTATTAAATTTCAATGAAACTATTATTAAGCTCGTTTTACACTTGTCAATTTCTAGATCAATAACTAAGACTTGGAGGACTTGATGTCAATAATGGTTTTACACTTGTCAACTTCTAGTTCGATTTTAAGTTCAATTTCTAGTTTAAGTTCTGTTCAAGTTTAAGATGATATCCAACTGTTTTACATCTGTCAAGAAATTGTTTGATTTGAAGAACTTGGTCAAGTTCTAGAAACTAACATACTTAGAACCTGTTCTATTTTTGCATCAAATTATCTTCAATTCTGTAGGAATTTCCGTAATTGGTACTCGTGAAATAATTGCAGATTAAAGTTATGTATTTCATAATTTAAAGAAATATGCATGAAAATGTAGATTAAACAAAAAGGAAACGAAACTAACACGTAGATAGTAAGAACGAAAAGAACTTCAACCACAACAGTTGAAATTACAGTAAATTCTTATTTTGCTGTTTTTTTTTTTTAATAACAAAGATACATTTTATAATTGTTAGTTAAAAATAGTTGTTGTACATTAAATATGCTTTGTTTACTAATCAGTGTTAAACCGTATTCATGTATGTTTATTATTAGTTAGGGCGAAATTGCTACCTAAAAATTATGATGAGGTATGACACCTTCTTTTTATATGAACGCATTATACCCCTCCTACAATTTTCAAATTAATATATGTTATTAAAGGGCAAATGGATATTATTGATATGATGGGTATAAAGCTCCTAAAAAAAGTTTTGGAACATGTCTTTTTTCTGTGGCTATAATGAACACTTTTTGGTTACATTTAGTAAATTTCACTGCTAGCGCAGTGTGACCACACCTAACTGCACCTAATAAACGTCAAAATCGCATCGACCATAATCTGGAAATAGTACTTTTCAAACACAATTTTCACTACTTTCTTTTCATTTCCTAAAAAAATGTATGTCCTTTTGGGGGCTTAGCAAGTCGTGTTCTATCCGTTAGTGCGCATATAAATAGTGAATTCAGCGGTCGAGGTACGAAACTCTTACCGTTTATTCAGTTATACCAATACAGAAGCGTATGTGTATCTCTAATCAAGAAATCCACCATAAATCCTTCGAAGAAATCTTCGAGACAGACAATGCTTAACCTCAAACCTTTACCCGCCTTTGTTTTAAGTATGCAACATCACTCCAAGAAATAATAATATCCCTGTTGTGACAGAGCGCTACCACCCCGAACGTTACAAAAGAAACTAATCGATTCTAATATTTCCGATTTCAAGTTCTATTAATTGACAAATGTAATACAGCAGCAAGTTCTATTTTAAGAAATAGATATTGATCTCTATGAAGATCCTAATATTTACTGACAAGTATAAAACAGCAAGTTCTAGTTCAAGAACTACAAATTGATCAATTTTAAAGTCTAGAAATTGATGAAATTATTGACAAGTGTAAAACCAGCTTTAAACACTTTTAAAACGACGCTAACTTGACAGTTCTCAAAAAATATTTGACAGATTAAGCCTACTATCGATTATGTCACTCACAGGTATGTCTTTATTATTTTTAGACATTTAGTTAAAATTGGATTGGTTGGGAAAAAAATAGTATTCAAACCACGTGAGGAAAGTGCTATTGCAGGTCGCGGACAAATATTACAAACCCAGCCGAAGGCGAACTAACCTCACATAAAATATCACCACAAACTGTCACAAAGTGGGAAAACAGTGTTGCAAAGCGGAACTTGACGTTTCTGAAACACAATATAGTTATTTATGTCAATAGGCCAGACACAAGAAACTACAGTTTTGTGAGTATGAGTACGGTTCGTGGATTGTGTGTCGTTGGTTGGATCCATAATAGAAAAGAAGTTTTGCGCTAGGTAGTCGACGGTGTAAGTTGGCAGACATGTTACATACCTTATATTGTGATGGTTTCCAGAATAAGGGGTCTTTTTCTGTAATGTTCTTTGCAGTTTAATATCTAATAAATCAATAATAAGTGCAGTGCAGACACCAATTCATCTTAATAAGGTTGCATAGTAGCTTAATAATGACAATTTATTACGTCGAGAATCTATAGTGTGCCAACCTTTAGTGACATTTTTGCCTGACTAGTAGTTTTGAAGTACTTAATGCAAAATGAGTCTTTCTGAACGGAGGCGAACTTATCTTTAAAATTTATAACAAGTTACATACTTCCCTAATAGCCAAATTTAAATTTCCCGCAAATATTTTAAGTAACTTCATCGTCGAAACACAAAAAGTTTGTTCGCGTCGCATGAACTATTTGCACTATTATCCACTTTAAGAACTTTTGTGTGCAAAAGTGCATGATAGTGCAAATAGTTCATGCGACGCGAACACACTTAAAACTACCCACCATTTTGTACTATATCAATAGTTATTTTAATGCCTTACGTTGAATTCACTGACAATTGTGGCGGGAAATTTTAATTTGGCTATTAGGTTATTTAACTGGGATTTGAATATAAAAAATGTTCTTAATGAACAGAAAATAGGAAGTAGATGGCATATTTTGGCTTTAAAACTATTTAAATAGTTTCATTTGGAAATAATTCCAAGAATTTCATTTATACGTACCTATACTTATAGAGGTTTTAAATATGGACTTATTCTTTATGTACTTCCAAGATTATCGGTTTTATACTCAAAAGCTCTTTAAGATTTAAAACAAATAAAATGATTTTTCGTATAAACTAGCTCAAAAGCTTGCTTAATGTTCGACTATTTTAGGCGTAATGCCTTTTAGTTGATTTTTGCACTCCAATGAAAATAAATAAATAACATACAGCGACTGGTAAAAAATATTACATTTTATTCATATTTTATTTAGTATTACTACATAAGAAAACATGCTTGTCAGTTTTCACTGTGTTAATTACGCAAAAAATTAAGAAAATTATTTGAGTTTGAATCAAATTTAGAAAAATTACTGCAGTTGAGCTGCTAAAAACGAAAAAAAGTAGAAATATGCAACTCAATTAATCAATATTAGGAAAAATTGTGATTTTTATTTATTTTCTTAAATATATTTACAAGCCTCAGAATTAAATTCTAAGTAACTTTTTCAAATCACCTTTTTTTGGATATCATGTCTTCTACCCTCACTTTTTGCAGATTTATGGTATATTTTTTAAATTTACCGCCACGTGAGGTGTGTCAAAACAAATTTTGGGATTTCTAAAGACGCACAACTTAACCCAAAAAAATTAGTATACTTTAACAATAAAAAAAGCCATATTTTGCAGTATTTATGCCGGTCACTGAATAAACAATAAATAAAAAGTTATTAAAATGATGTTTTTTTTAATGTAAAATTTGAATTGCGAAAATACACAAAACTAAAGAGATCTTGCATTAAATACATGTATATAAAACATAAATATAGCAATCTTTATTTTGTACCAGATTAATAAATTATGATTTTTAAATAAAGATCATTCTAATACCTACCTATATCTTACCATATTCTACTGCCAACTACTGCAACTCTTTTTAAAATTTGCTTCAATTTCCGTGAATAATAATAATAGTAAAAAAAACAATAAAAAAACAACGAATGTTCTAGCAATTTACTATTTATTTTTAAATTACTATAAAGTTTGGCTACTCCCACAACAATATCACATTCTCAACGCAACTTATTTAACGATACAAATGATCCGCATGAATATTAGCAGCTATTTCAGATTCCCACTTATCTCCATTGTTTAACAATTTTTCCTTATTGTACAGCAACTCTTCGTGCGTTTCGGTTGAATATTCAAAATTCGGTCCTTCCACTATAGCATCTACAGGGCAAGCTTCCTGACAGAATCCACAGTAAATGCACTTCGTCATATCAATATCGTACCTCGTAGTGCGTCTTGAACCGTCTGCTCTTTCTTCAGCTTCAATCGTAATCGCCTGAAAGTCGACAGAAAATCGATACAATTCTCCTTAATTTGGTTAATAGCACTGTTGGACAATAAAGAAATAAAGTTTAAATACAATATCGAATAGACATTCTGTTATTCTTATCCGTTTAATTACGATTTCTTGCTGAAACGAAAAATTCAAAAATAAATTCAATAATCTGGCGAATTGAATTACCAAAACGCAGGCACAACAGCAATAAATATTATATGACACAATTAACCTCGACAATTTCAATTAATTCAACTATTCACAATGCTATCATGAATGCTGCATTTATATTGCATAAACAAAACTAGATTCAAAGAACACATTGCATGTTATCGATATGGTAGAATTGTAGCATCCAGCGTTGAACAACATATAACCGATATTGGACATAAAATCGACATAGAAAACCTTGAATTAGTGAAAAAAATGAGATTATGATGCGAAAGGATTTTATTTACCTAAAGCCTATCTTCTGAATACCACACTATTTCACTTTCCTGCTTCTTTTATCAATAAATTAGATAGAAATGCATTTCACTAAATGAATATTGGATCTTTCGAAACTTCGTGTAGATGCAGGATATAAAATTGAAGATTTTCAATTAAGATCTCTCGTAAATATGCTGTATGTATACTTTTTTTTTTAATTTTTATTTGTTATGGGGTTTCTAAAACAAAATATTCAAATATTGGTTTCAAAAATTAAATTACCAGATATTGAAAATAAAATTAAAAATATTAACGTTAGGAAAATTATAGAAATTCCAATTTAGTTTCGGTAAATTTTGCAAATCTTCACTTATAACAATAACATTTTTCTATTTTTCTTAAAAGAACCTAAAAAACAAAAAAAGGCAGAAAACTAAAATATATAGATATACTGGTCAAGAAAATAAATTTTAAAATTGATATTTTTTTGGTTGAAAAACAAGGTTTGTGCGATAAACTGACAGAAGAAATCATACTACATTTTAAACATTGGTATCCCTTTGTCCTATACGTCAAACTAAACTTCAAATAAAAATCCTAGCTCAAAGAAGAAATCATACTTTATAATTTGGAAATCAACAGTGGACAAACAAAATTCAAGAAGGTTAAAGAAATTTTAGAGTTACAAATACCTATATACAGAATTTAAAATGCTATCAAAAATTATATGGAAACTATATGGAGCTTTGAAGAACAGAAGAATATTCTTACCAACGTGCAAGACGGAAAACATCTTTCCTTAATTTTAATCTTAACCTTATTGTATGTATATAATAACAGATTCTTAAATGACAAAATCAAAAAAACCGTTAGTATTTTTAAATTTAAATTATGTTTTAATTAAAGATTGCATGCACACAATAAATTTCATTTCAAATAGAATAATTGACGCTATAAACAATATTGACATTTTGACAAATACATACAAACACATATTTTTGAAATATCTAAATTTTAAATATAAAAAATGTTTTAAAGTATAAAACTTAAATATCAAAACGAAATAAAACAATAATTGGGTAACCAATATTTCAAATACCACAATACCTAATTGATTAATGCCAATAGAACCAAATTTTGCTCTAGATTATAACACAATTGAACTGAAAATAGAGTTAAATCCATTCACAAAAAAAACCAATTTAAACTACCAAGTATTGCATCCATTGGAGCTTATTTTCAAGAAGCGATAGGTATATACTGGGAAAACATCAACAAATACTTGAATTTATATTGAATTTTATTTCCGAATATCCGTTATATCAAGAAACTCCATATAAAATATATGTCAAATTATGACAAGCCTTGTATAAGCCGAAATAACAAGATATCTAAGCGTAATAAAAATAATCACTAACCTGTGCTGGACAGATAGCTTCGCACAATTTACAAGCAATACATCTTTCTTCTCCTGATGGATACCGCCTCAATGCATGTTCGCCACGAAAACGGGGACTTAAAGGGCCTTTCTCGAAGGGATAATTAATAGTTGCCGGCTCCTTGAAGAGGTGAGCGAAGGTCACCGCGAAGCCCCTCACCAATTCGGTGAAAAACATGGTTTGTGCTGCCCTATCTGCAACCGTAACACCGATTGTAAGAGAAAATCTGTAAATACGATTTTTGTCTGCATACCTGTGATATCGTGCATTGTCATGCTGGAATGGTCTTTACTGATGTTAATGTACTCCCCTTTTGAACAGCATCTCTTCTGCGTCGTTGCAGATAGGGGTCTCACTACTTGAGAGCCTGTAAAAGAAAATAGGGTTATGTCAACAAAAAAAAGATAGATTTGCGGAGTTTTTTGGTGGAGATGGAGCCGAATAAATTAGTACGTGTTTGTTTTGGGTGTTTTACCTGTTCTAACGAGGGAAAATGTTCTCAAAGCCGTTCCTGACATCTTATTATGTCATACAATAATATGCGACGGTAACATTTGACATTACTGTCATCTGTCAAATATAAACATAGAATCATATTATGAAAAGTACAACGGGGATATGTTAAAATTGTAAGTTCTAAAAAAAGCGTATTAAAAAGTGAATAGTTATAAAACAATTATCAATTTATTACACTACATTAAACATATCACAAGAAGCTACATTTTTATTTATATTTTAGAGAAAGCCAATATTAAGGTCACATTTACAAACAGCGCCATTCCATGTTTAGAGCGAAATTTAAATGCAAGTGTAATACGCGATTAGATATTGCATAATCACTGGAATGAAAAATCCGTAGCTTGAAATTTGCTACTTTTTCGTAGACTGAGAAAAACTGTATGGTATGCTTAATGCTGCTTTGTATAGGATGTTTGTTGGGTTTTTACGTCTTATTATGCAAAGAAATACGAATACAAAATTGCATTAATGGTTTCTAATTGGTTTTTCTCGTCTAACACGATTATTTGATGATGGATTTAAAATAAAGTCGACTGGCTTTCCCATACTGTATTTATCTAATTCTATTATATAAATAGTATCGTTAATTATATACAGGGTGCAAGTAAATTAGTTCGAAAAAATTGGGTAAGTAGGCAATTCGTTATTGAAAATTAAGGGTGATTTCGAAATTAAAAAAAAAATACATTTGCCTCTTTCCTGTTAAGATACGACCTCCTAATGGGGGTACCAAATAGTAGATTTTTCACTTTTTTCATAAACATGAAATAAGAACTCTTCGCTGTCTTTCAAGAAATATTGCGAAATATCAGAGTACTTGCAGCAAGATTGTACTATTGTATGAAGACCATCATTTTGAACATTTAATAAAGTAAAATCGAAATTATTTCATTGTAAGTAATCTTATGTTATTATACAGGATGCAAATTATGCACTTTTGCTTACTGATTTAAAAAAATCATTTGATATGACAATTAAGAGGTTTCGAAATTTTATATAAATACACAGCAGTTAAGGTTATTTATCTTCTATATTATAATGTTAATGATTGTCATCAACTATACATCAGATAAACTAAATGGTCAAATAAAAGTTCGTTATAATGAACACGTGGTTCAAGGTTCAATAAATCTAGTGTAGTCTTACATATGCTTGAAGAAAATCATAAAGTAGATACTGTGAAATTATAGTGAAGTTGAAAACAAACATGTTTTGAATTCAGATCTGGGCGATTAACTTGTAATCTTTATAGTTTATTACAAATAAAGTCATGCGGACGTTTTAATTAGACTGTTCTCTGTACCATGTTATTTTTAGTTATAAATAAGAGTAGCTTCAGGCTACTTATTTAGTCTAGTTACTGCTGATGATGCTAGTTTACTATTGAAACGTGCGTCCAATGTAGTGGAAATTGTGGTGAGGTGTCTTGAAATGTGTAATGCATTGATGTGTTTCATGCATAATCTGCATGAAACAAAATTTCTTTCAAATAAACGGTACCTTTTACCAACAAATTCATACAAACAATTTCATAGTTAACCTCTTTATGGGAAAATTTGAAACCGATCTTCAGAATACTTTGGCATATTTTCCACGAGAGTTTATGTTAGATACGTCGATGACATTTTTTGTGTTTTGAATACTAGCAAGTGCTCAATTAGAGATTTTCTTGAACAGCTAAATTCAAAATTTCCTTCCATTAAGTTTACCCATGAAGAGGAAACAAACAATAGAGGATTGCTTTTCTCGATATGTTAGTAATAAGAAATAAAAATAAATTAGAAATAGACATATACAGAAAACCCACTACTAATAACAGATTTATTTCAGAACATTCAAATCATTCATGGAAAAAATAAACTAACAGCTATTAACTTTTTGGTGCATGGCTTACTTAGTTTTCCTCTATCTACAGAACGGTATAAGAAAGAACTTAAAGAAATTATTAAAATCGCTGCATTTAATGGATTCTCAGAAGACATTGTATATAATACCATTAGAAAACATAAAAACAAAATCAGAATTAGAAATGTGAGTACTTTAGAAATTAGTGACAGGAAAAATAAGAAATATGTTAAATTACCATTTTATCCAAGTTACACGAAAGGTCTACAAAAAAAATTTCTCTAAATTCAATCTTGACATAGTAACTACTTCAAATATTTTAGGTAACCCTAACGATCAAGTAGATAATTTGGACAAATCAGGTATTTATAAAATAATTTGTAAAAATTGTGATCATGTATATATTGGGCAAACTAAAAGATCAATTAAAACGCTATACAAGGAGCATTTGGCTTATCTCAAATTTAGAAGGTTTGACAAACTAGTGTAGCCCTACATATGCTTGAAGAAAACCATAAAGTTGACAATATAAAGTTAGTTAAAAACGTAAGCTATGTTAAATAATATAAACTATGTGCAATTAAATTGTTATGAGGGTATGGAAATATATAAAAATAAACATATTTTAATGAATTCAGATTTAGGACCCTTAAATTCTTGTCTTTATAGTTTATTAAGTAGAAGTAGTAGATCAGACGGAGTTAGGATTAGTGACTAGTTAAGCATGACGGCAGTGATCATTGTACCATGACTTTTTTAGGTATAAATTAGGGTAGTTTTAGTTTAGTGATTCAACAAGTAAGAATGACGTAACAATTACTACACAGAGATTCAAAATGATTGTCAAATCCGCTCCTATAGATAGTAACAGGGTGTAGGTATATGCCGCGTGTTTGTAATGAAGGTTTGAACTAAGTCAGTGTTGGAACACAAGAAAGTAAACGGATCTGTCATAAATAAGGAAAACGTAACCTATATTTGAACTCGCTATTATATAAACGACTATGGATTGTGTTTCTGCTTGTAAAAATGAAATGTAATTAATTTAACTTTACTAAATTATGATTTTACAATTCAGTACTAACTGGTGGTTAACTAAATTTATTTATTACTTTAAATTATAACATACAATTAGTATAATTATTAAGTGGCAAAACTGCATCTCTCAGTTCTTCTATGGTATGCATGCAGTTTCTATAGATCCTATTTTTTAGATAGCTGAACATGAAGTAATCTAATGGGGTTAGATCAGGATCTTGGTGGCCATCTTTGTGCTCTAACGAACCTGTCAGCAAAAAACTGTTGAAGATATTGGCAGGTTTGTCGAGCAGTATGTGCTGGAGCATTATCGTGCTGAAAATAACCTGCCTCAAGCTCATTTTCTTGTAACTCTGCAATAAAGAATTCCAACATCTGTTGGTAACGTTGGGCTGTTACAGTTTCCTCGAAGAAAATTGGCCCTATTATTCGTTGCCTGGACATAGTTAACCAAACTCCAACCTTTAGGGGATGCAATTGCGTTCTCGAAATTCGTGTGAATTTTCTGCAGACCAGTTTTGTAAATTGATATAGTCTGTTAGATAAAACCAGGCTTCATCCAAGAAAAATGATTTGTTTAGCAAGTCATCGTCCCTTAAATTGTTATTAAATCAATGACAATATTCCAATCGCCTATCGTGATCTAATAGTAATAATTCCTGTACCGTAGAAACTTTATAGGGATGAAAATGTAACTTTCTTTTGACAGCTCATTGCGCTGAAGTGTATGATAAGCCTATAAAATTATAAAATGTAATAAACTATTTCACTTAATGTTAATATTGATTTTTTACCTGTTTGTTGAGCTATTACCACAGATAAATTCCCTTATTTTCTTACAGTATTCAGAAATACTATTGTTGGTGATATTAGATGTAAATATAAACGGTTTGAAAAAAATTATAAGATAAATAATCGAAAGATACTACAACACGCACGCCAATGTCGCTAAATGTCAAGAAAATTCATTTAATGTATGAAATTTGTATGTAGCTAACTTCGCTCATTAAATTGGTAATAAGTATAGATAAATTTTTCCGGAAAACAGTTTTTTTCTTAGGACAATCATTTTGAATCACATAGTATTTTTACTAACACTATAAAGTAATTTATTTGGTGGCCGCGACATAACTGCAACTACAGATATGTCGTCTAAGTAGATATCCCTTCAAAGTTGGTAATTGTAGTAAAAATTACGTAACATTGACTATAATGAAGTAGTTATGTCTATAGCAGTGGTAATTGCAACTAAATGTGCTACTTGGGTTGTTATCTGGGTTATATTTTTGTTATTAACTAGGTTAGACTAGGAGCATTTCAAATGTTATCGAATTCATATAGATCGCGAGGTTAGGATGGTTTGTAATTATTTAGCTTTTTCATAGATGAAGTGCCTTATTAAACCAAAATTCTGCAAATCGATTTCAATAAATGTCATTTAAAAAAAAAAAAGAAAAAACTTTTAACGATTTTTATATGTAAACATGAACACATAAAATAATTTAAAGTGAAGTAATATACGTATGCATTTTCCTCTATCTTGGTAGCAGCACAATGGGAATAATTGCCAATCGAAATTACCTATTCTTTTCGTAATGTTCTTAAAATTTTTATTATATTTTGGTCGTTAAAATAGCGATAATGGTCACGGCTGAGGTATATAAATATGCGGATTTTGGTTTAAGACATCATCAATTGTTTTAGTTGGCGCGACATTTTTAGGTAAGTTGGTAAAAAGTATGGAAAAGTGGTGGTCCTCAGAATATTTTTTTTTTTGGCCTGGTTATAAGTGTGTGTGTGATTTGTACAGTGTTTTGTGTAACTATTTAAGAGCTAAATGTGGCCAAACAGAGCTAATTTATTTTTTTCGGGAATATGATTTATATGGTGGAAATAAGCAGTAATACTCTCATTGTATGATGTAATTTATTTATATACAAAGTATTATCAACAAACTTACTTGTAATTGAACAAAAATTAATATAAAATTTTAATGATATATTAAACAGAGGGAGGTTCCTTAAATCTTAAACAGTTACAGCATTGTAGAGTCCGTTGTAATACAGAATGGTACATGTCGTCACCAAAAGCTGCACGAAGTCTGACGTCAATTACGCCCCACTGCTTGCTACCACAATCTCCTGCCTAGCAACGAGGAATCAGCTACAAAAATCTTGATTCGTTGCGCTCGATCTATATAGAGTATTACCCGTATGTACACTTCTCACAGGAAAAATCGGGACACCAGCAAATGTGAATTTCTTGGGTGTAAGTGCAGCTTTCAGAGGATATATGCACTTATCAAAGCCATAAATCACTTTTTTGTGTGTATTATTGCGATCAAAGGTAAAAACTAAAAATTTAAACAGAAATATAAATATATATAGAGAAAAGGGTTTATACATTAAATAAACACATTGGAATTTCGATGGCGGTGTTTCCTTAGAAATACCGAATATAGAAATATTAATGCAAAAAAATACATAACAGCTAAAAGGCCTCTTGAGTAGACGGCACCATTTATCAATACACATATATGTATTTAACTTGTTTGATGTTATGTAGAGATAATTCTTTTTTTAAGAAAACATATGGCGATGGGATTTTAAAATTATGTTACCTATTACTACGATATTAGTTACTTAGTTTGATTTATGCTCGCGAGTATTGCTTTAGCAATAAACAATATGTCAATCAGCCTCCTGAGTTTTTGAACAATGTGATTTTCACATTGATTAATTACACTATTATTGATGTATTCATTATTGTTGTTGTTTAGTATTCTTAAATATTCTATTACTACAAAATATTTTTCTATGTATTAAAAAATTACCAAAAAACGGTTTAAGATTATTTACAAAATTTTTAGAGCAATTAATTTCGCAAAGAAATTATTTATTTTATGAACCCTCCGTTTATCGTATTTTCAAGAAATATATCTTAACTATCGCCTGTGTAATCCAATGTCGTTCTATTTTATTGAAATATAGCCAACATTTTTGGTCTGTAGCACAGCTTCAGGCAGTAGCAACGAAAAAGTATTAAATGTATCAAATTCAAAAATAAATATTTTAGCACTAACTGAGATTGACGAACAATATGCTTTCTTACAATGTTTGTTATGTATTATAAATTCAATAATATTGTAAATAATTGTTAATAAACCTGTGCTGCATAAAGACAGTTTGTAAAGAGACCCAGTGTTGGCCATATTTCAAGAAAATAGATCAACGACGTCAGATTACACAGGCGATAGCTAAGATAAAATAAATAATTTCTTTGCGAACTTAATTGCTTTATTTAAGAATTTTATAAATAATCTTAAACCTGGTTTTGGTAATTTTTTATAGATAGAAGAAAACTTTATAGTAATACAATATTTAAGAATATTAAACAATAGTAATTAATACATCAATAATAGTGTAGTCAATAAATCTGTCAAAATCACATTATCCCAAAACTAAGGAGGTTGACTGACATATTGTCTATTGCTAAACTAATACTCGCGAGCTAATATCTAAAACTAATATCAAAGCAGCACTAACAAACATAATATTAAATAACAAAACCCCATCACCACATGTTTTCTTAAAAAAAGAATTATCTCTACATAACATCAAACAAGTTAAATACACATATATTTCTAAATGAAGCCGTCTATTCAGGAGTTCTTTTTGTTGTTAGGTATTTTTTTTTCATTGGTATTTCTAAAGGAAACGCCGCACCGAAACTCCGATTTGTTTATTCTATACATAAACCTTTTTCTCTCTATATATTTATTTTTCTGTTTAAATTTCTATTCGCTACCTTTGATCGCAGTAATAATCATAATTAAGTGATTTATGGCTATGATAAGTGAATACGTTCTCCGAAAGTTGCATTTACAATCAAAAAATTTTAAAATTCTGAATTGTTGGTGTCCCGATTTTTCCTGTGAGAAGTGTACGTGGTTCATAGAGGTTTATGATGCTCTATTATTTACTTATATTTGAGATTTTGGTACCATTATCTCTTCGATTGGAACTATAAACGTGAAATACTTTAATGAAAATATCACTTCCGGTTGACCGGAAATGGACGTCAACTTTATTATTTTAAATAGAATGATATAATTTTTTATTAATTTCTGGATTCTGCGACCATAAATTCGTCAGTATTCATTGGTTATTCCTATAGCTACATGTTGCCGTTTTTGAGTTATTTAAGTTTTTCTTTTTTTTTTTAGTCATAATCATTGCATCATGGAGAAATTAATATCTCGGTTAATACTGCAAGTAGAGAGTCCAAATTTGCTACGTTATGAATATAGATACAACCCTAAGAAACGGTACACACACCTTACATTCTAACATACAGGGTGTCCAAAACTGAGAAACAAAGTGACATATTTTCAAATGCAGAAAACTAATTTTTTTTAAATATAACTGTATTTTAATTCGAAATTAGGAAGTAAATATCATCCCCTAACACTTTATATCAGCATTCCGTATACTTATTTTTAATAGATTTTGTATTTTGAGGACCAGGACAATTATTCTCGATCTCAGTGTATAAAATCAAGCTAGATTACATATAAAGGAGCTAAAGAGTTAAGAGGATATCGAAAGGGCTATAAAACCTCTGCTCCTATGATTGAAATTAAAGCCAATGACTACTGCTGTCACATATACTGTAAATACCAAAAATTAGCTCAATCGATGCCACTCCATTCGAGATGTTAGCATAAGGCTGGAAAAATTCAATATTTTTTCTCAGGAATTTCTCACGCTATCACGTTCAAAAAAAAATTTGTAAGTAAAGAGTGATTATGGGCATTCTATAAAATAAATTCCGAAATTCCAACTCCATTCACTCATTGTCAGTTGAAAATTATCATTATTTTCCCCTTTTTAAGGGTGTTTTTTTTTCAATTTGGTTTAAGGTGCCAACTTGACTTTTTATTATATTAGACTGTATATGTTTATTATATATTCTTTTTTTCAGTTTCTTTGTGTGGTAGAACATATAAATAAAAAATAAAATCTCTTTGAATGATCTTAGTAGGAGCAATTTGTTATTGTTTATTTTAGGGTTAAAACAATTGTTCATCCATCAATTTCAGGATTATCTGTAGGTATGTATGTTTCAGCTCCATCTAATAGTTATAATAGTATCGAAATATGAAAAAGAAAATTATAATAATAAATATATATATAAATAATATAACAAAATAATATTTATTTCCGTACACGCAGCTGAAAGTTATTGTTATTTTTCCCTGGACCAACGACTGTTGAACCAATTAATCACGCACCAGACATTAAAACTAAATCGAACTTGTGCAGCATGTGGACGCATTATTAATAAATCTTCTTGCGACCAGTAGTGTTCATTCTTCTTATTAAACATTCCTCTATTGGAGAAATTTGTTTCATCACTCCATAAAATACATCGTGCTCCATTCAAATTTTCATCACAAAAATTAATAAACCATTCACAGAAAGCCAATCTCCTGTTCGAATCTCCTAGTGTAATGTTTTGAGATTCGGTATATTAAAAGGGATATACTTACTTATGCTTTTTTAAATTCTCTAAACTGACGCGTAACTTAAACCCAATTCCTTAGTAGCATCTCTAATGGAAAATTCGCGATGGGCTTCAAAATATGCTGTAACACTGTAATTTCTACCTCCTCGTTGATAATGATATTTTTCTTTGTTCTTTTCTTCTTAAATAAGCAATCGTGTTGCCTAAATTGTCTGTAAAGTTTTCGATCTTGAATCTGATCGATGAATAATTATTTTAACACATTAAAATAATCAATAACCCAATGTTGCTGCTAAGATCATTCAAAGAGGTTTTATTTTTTATTTGCATTACTTCACTGGAAGAACTTGACGAAATATGTAATAAACCCAAATATAATTATACACTCATGTATAATAAAAAGTCAAATTGGCACCTTAAACGCAACTCAAAAAAATCACCCTTGAAAAAGTGAAAGTAAGAATAACTTTGAACTGCGTGTACGGAATTAAATATTATTTTATTTTACAATATGGTTTGGATAGGTATTCGGTTGGTTTTATATAACTATAGGGCTGAAACATTTATATACAAATAATCCGGAAATTAATCGATGAATAATTATTTTATCACTAAAATAACGAATAACAAATCGCTTCTACTAATCGTTCAAAGATATTTTATTTTTTATTTACATGTTCTACCACAACGAAAAAACCGGAAAAAATATATAATAAACCTAAATGTATACAGTTTAACCCTAGTCCTACCAACGTTTTATCGTAACGTGTCCTACCAAGGTGGCCTCACAGGCACACATCTATTTGTACACATTTTGATGTAAATAATAGCAAAATATGCATTATTTATTTCATGTAGTAGGTATACAGTAAGATTAAAACATATAGAAGAATATTGTGTGTCAGAAGATATAATTTAAAAATAGTACAAGATAGTAAAATATTGAAAGTTATTTATGTAGTTTGCAATTTGTGCACGTGAGTATTTTCTCTGAATGTTCACCACAAACCATTTGCTTACACTCATCACATAACTGTGTGACATTCTGCTTTTCTTTGATGGGCAAATATAGCACCGTTTTCGTTTTCTTACTTCTCGAGCCGAAGACTCCCTGTGGTTGGTACTTGATTCAACGTAGTTTGTATCATGAAGTATGACTTTTATGCAAGCCACTCAAACTACGACGTCTAATTTGCCCCAGTACTAATTCTGTTGTAATTTCTCGTAAGAAAATTTTGCGAAGTCTTCGTTTTTTGGAAATATGCCAGTCAGGATGGATATTTCTTCAAATGACAAATGAATCTACTCCACACATCAATTATATTGAAAAAATAGACCAAAGCCACCTATTAGTTTTGCGTTTCACTGAATATGTATGTACCATCTGATCAAGTGTATCCACCCTCCTTTCGTGGAATTGTAGTACTTATTGATTTCAGATTTATTTTTATTTTCCTCATCAATGGTGGAGTCGTTGTGCATTGTAGATAATAATATGACACAGCGATTTTTCTTAGGTACATAAGATACCAAAGTCATTGTCTTCTGAAAACCAAACAAGTTGCTTTCAATATTCCGTCGCCTGTGAGGTAAAATATTTGGTGGTATGCAGCGCTTATTTTTTCTGAGCGTTCCTACACAAGTTAGGCCTTTGATAAGCAAACTGGATGCAAGCTCGTAGCTGGTGAAGAAGTTGTCGAACGTAATATTCCTTTTAGTTCTCAGAAAAGGTTCACAAAGGTCTTCAACCACCTTTTGCGCTAAGTTTTCTGCTCTGTTGAGACCTTCTTTTTCCTAAGTACGGTATACCACGTAACGATAACTAGTTCCACTATCGCATATCCACCAAATTTTCATACCGTACTTATCTGGCTTGCTTGGCAGATACTGTCGGAAAGATACACGACCTCTAAAAGGCACCAGTTGTTCATCGATGGTTAGATTACTGCCAGGAAGATAATATTTCAGCAAGTTTGTATTAACACGGTCCCACAGGTCTCTAATTGTGCCAACTTGTCCTTTTGCCTTCGGAGGTTCTGGTCGCTTTTCCTCAAAACGAATAAATCTTAGTAATTGAGTAATCTATTTCGTGACATACACGCTCGATAAACAGGATTTCCATATAAAGGATTCCATAGCTCATTATAGTCCACCATTCTTGTTTATTTCTTCCAGCAGTAATCAAAAGGCCAAGAAAAGCACGGATTTCAACGTCGTCAACTGGTTTCCACAAATCGCCAAGAATACGAACAGCCTCCTTATTAGTGAAAGTAACACAATACCAATAACCGTATCATCAAAAAACAAATTGAATGCGTCACAAGAGTATCACACAACAGCACTCCAGGTGGAAGTTTCACTTTGTTCAAAAGCTGTTGTAATTATGTTGTGTGCACGTGTTTTTCCCTTGGCAATCGGCGTGGCATTCCACTCGGTACCATCTTTTCCAATAAAAGTTTGCGAATGGCGGGCGGTTCATCATTAGCATCACTATCGTCACTTCCTTCTTGTTCATCGCTTTCTTCATCGCCAGTTTCTTGATAATCGCTTCACTAGAAGAGGTTTCGTCATTTGGCTCTTCTTCATCTTCACCATCATTTACATTCCTTCCCAAATCCTCATCACTTTCGTACAATGCATCGAGCAACTCCTTTTCAGTTAGTGGCCGGCGTCGGTCAGTCAACCAATCGGTCATACTTCTTGCATAAATTTCAAAACAAATAAGCATAAAACAACAAATCTATTTTTACTGGGGTCAATCAAAACTTTATTTTGCTTACCTGGTCTTACTATACTCTCCACTAGGTAAAAGAAATAAAATTAACCAATAGACACCTAAAACGGCCAATGCGTTCGTTAGGAAAGTCACAATACACTGATAGCAATGCAGTTTGTAAGCTGACTGTTTTAGCAAACGCATTAGGGAATTCCCTTCATATGCAACTGGAAGTTCTTACATACAAGGGGAAAGTCCCGAAATATAAAGCATATCTTATTACGGGGATTTACCCACATACCTAGTTTTAAATAACGTAGCATGCATTTATAGTATAATAACAGTATGTGCCTCAAAGACACACCTTGGTAGGACGTGTCAGTAAATTATGTTTAATTTTTTTAGTAAAATAAGAAAAATATTTTTAAAAAATTTTTATGTCATTCTGTGTTAAATAGTTTATTTTGAGAATACAAAAATCCTCCAGTCTGTGGGCAGTTAACTTACAAAGTTCCAGCAATTTCAAAATCAATTGTGCCTCAAAAGCACACCTTGGTAGGTTTAGGGTTAATATAACAAAAAGCCAAGTTGGCACCTTAAATCAAATTAAAAAAACCCACCTTTCAAAAAGGGGAAAATAGTGATAACTTTGAACTGACTTAATGGAATTAGTTCTTGATTTTTTTATAGAATACCCATAATCAGTGTTTACTTACATAATTTTTTTAACGTGGTAGCTTAAGTAATTCCTGAGAAAACAAAAATTCCACCCCTATATATCTCGAATGGGGTGGCATCGATTGAGTTAATTTTTGGTATTTACATTATGTGTGACAGTAGTACCAAATACAATATAAATATATATACGTGCAAAGAATAGTTCCGCTGGCTACTATAGATGTCTCAGCTAGGCTGATTTTAGAATAGTGTACGACCAAACAAATATTAAACGTGATCTGACGTGATTAAACGTAAGTGGAATTTTCAGTTGCACAAACGCGTAAAAAATAAGATAACCGAAGAGTCGGTGCGAGACGAATGAAAGTGGTTTAACTGCGCGCGCAGCAAAGAGGTAGAGCATTCGTAAATGAATTGTCATTTCGCAAAATTGTTATGAAATTAATATTAAAGGAGGCAAAACAGTTAAGTAAATAAAACAAAAACCAAAAAGCATATTTTGCGTTAAAGCGAAGCTACACACGGAATATATGCTTTTATTTATTTCGTCAAATGCCTATTAACTTTTTCATAGTACATATTATAATTCATTTACCGCTGTTGATTTATTTGCGGTGATAAAATATTTTTGCTTTTAGTGGACTAGTGGACATTTAAAATAATCTTTGTTTCTTGATATATAAATTTATGTTTTTTTTTGCTAGTTCTTGTCAATATATATCTGCAGTTAACAGCGAAAGAATATTAACTTGCTAAAAACTGAAACAAAAATATCAGAAAACATTAAAAAAGTATATCTATAAAATCTATAATTTTTTTTTTTTAAATTCACTCTCAGAAATACCATAATGTTTGAAAAACATAAGCTCATATTTGTTTCCAAAATTATTGTTTACTGTTTTCATAGGATAGTCGATGGCGTATCGAACAAGAATTTTTTTTTATCATTTTGATTAAAATGTAACTTAAAACATTACAGTACAAGTTTCAATCGCGGCCCAGTAAACAAAATTCAAATTTTTCGCAATTATATTGAGTAACTTCAACTTAAAGGTATTCAAATAACCATTAATGTAATACAAAATCGTTGCTAACTTCATGCTTTAATGTTGAAGTTACCAAAAATAATTGCGCGAAATTTGAATTTGGTTTGGGAGGGGTCTTACAAAAAAAGAAAATATATGCAACATTATTATTATCTGGTTGCACTTTTAAGGTATTTTCTTCAATTTTGTTTTTATCAAAGTGCACAAGTACAAGTACGCCAGCATCAGATCATAAGCTTTTGTCGCTCTTGAACTTTTTCTGTTTCGTTGTTTGTAGAATCAATATAGAAAACATAGATGTTGGACATTATATTATTGTACATATTTTATAATGGTTAGAACCTGTCAAACTATATATTTTAAACAAAAAAAATGATAAAAAATAGAAAAAAAGGAGAGAGTTAGTAGAATTCAAATTTCCAGCATATATTTCTAGGAAAAGTTTCATTTTTTTTTTGTTCGCTGCTCATTGAACCAAATTCAAATTTCCCGCAATTTTACTATTAATGTAATATAAAAGTGTAGGTAACTTTATGCTTTAATGATGAAGTTACTAAAAATAATTGCGGGATATTTGAATTTGGTTTACTGGGTGCTTTTAGGAAATCTCAGATTGCTTTTGGAAATGAGACATAATACTAAAAAAAAAAAAATTATAGGTACGCAACCAAGTGCAAATGCAGACTTTTTATAATAAATCATAAAATTGGAATTTTTATAAATCATCAATAAAAACCATCGATTATAGTGTATCTCTGTCTAGTACGTTAATTAAATAGCGATAAAGTATAATAGATGGATTCATAAAGAACAACTCTCCAAACATACATTCATTCTGTAAAATAACTTGGATAAATATAAACCGCAGTATATGCAACACCTAGTAGCATCCGATCCTCAGACCATCCACTTATTTAGATGCCAGGGGGTAGAATTCATATTTGCCGCGATTATTTATAGTTACTGGTCAAGATTGTATTGTAATATAAAATCGTTGGTAATTCAGACTTGAATGTTACTAAAAATTATGGTGGGAAATTTGAATTTTGCCAATAGGAATAGATTTCTGAATTACCCACAGCTGTAATACTCAAGTGCTTTCATAATAAGTACATACTTCGCTTGGTCCACTGCTTATTTTCGTACGTCTCTTGCCCCACCGCTTTTTAACTGCCATCGCGAAGAAGCTACAGTGGCGCCGCTCTATAGTACGCCAGCGGAACTATACGTCTTTGACCATATGTATACTAGTATTATATTTGGTAGCACGTATTTGCTTTGATTTCAGCTCGATAGGTTTAGAGGCATTTTTTACTGGCTTATAGAGCCTTTGACTCGATCGTGTTTACAAGAACAACACTGGTTTTGGAGGAAAAAGGATGCAATGGTTAATAGTAATAAAGTGTCTTTTTGCAGGCAATTAAGATGCTTCTTTGCGCTACAGTGTTAGCCTTGGTCACCTTTCATAGCGCAATATCGCGGAGCAATGCGTACGTTGGAGACGAGCCAAGATTCATCCTGGACGCTAATGGTGGGAGTCCGTTCCTTCTACCAAATGATTACAACGGGAGACGACCTGTTCCACCAAATTTATACCCACCTCGTTTTCCTCCAGCTAATTTATATCCAAATCAAATAGATAATAACGGGCAATCAACAGAACCTACTCCTCCGAATCCGTGCCCCATGTACTTCCAATATGGTAAAAACGAGAGCACTGGCACTGCGAATGGCCTAGTCTTCATCAGGCCCTCACATACTTCAAACACTTACGAACTGGAGCTGAACATGACCGTTTTGGATGCAGTGCAGCAAACCGTAAGTATTTACTTCCACCAGAACTTTTTGCAAGGGAAGAAGTTATGAAATACTAAACTCAATTTTGGTGTGGTTTTTGTCAGGTGAAAGCAGAGATAAGTTGCCTCAGGAGATAGGCAACTCCCATCTTATACTTATTAATAGTTTTTGCTAAAAATACCAAGGGACGTTTGTAGATGGCGTGCGCCAAACGAATATTAAAATGTACTTTTATTTGAATTTTTATTTTTCAATTTTTATTTCAATTGACATATAAAGATGTACAATAAAAAAAAAACTTGGTGCGTAAAAATAATATTTATTGATTAAATATTTAAAATTACAGCATTCAACCTATACATTATATATAATATATAATATATTGCTATGATATTTAAAGTATGGAATCTATTTGTAAGGCATTCACAACAAGGTTCTAGACTAAAGGAACATGTAATTCAAAAGTGAGGCCTGTACTCAGTTGCCTACTCTATAGGCGAATTATGAATTTGTTAAAGATAGTTATTTAAAATGAATAATATTAGCATTAGGTGCTAAATTTTGCTTTTTTGTAATGTAAACTTTATTTTATATGTTAATTCAAACTGACCTGGTATCTTTTTATGTTATATTTTGCTCGGAGAGATTTTTTCAATCTCCGGGGTGTTTTGAGTTCAACGTTTGGCCTATTCCCCTCAATCTATAGAAAATAACGGTATTTTAATGACGGTTGGCTTTATCTTTCAAAATTCATGTTGGTCGACCTGTGTGATAACAATCGATGGCTGTTGACCGTTGAATATGATTTGAATTCTCATTCTGTTGGTGGCTACCAGAGACGACGGTTGTCTTAATTTTCCTATAACGTTTTTGCCACAATTTTAAAAAAATTGATCAAAGTTCAAAGAAGTATTACCTAAAAAAAAGTATCGATACAAATCCTGTTTATTAAATCCATATCGAATACCTGAATTTTCCAAGAAAATATCCTATAAATATCCTACGAAGACTTCCCAACCAGATTGCCTTTCCAAGCCATTTGACCGAGACGGGGGGCCCATCTAACTGAACCACCTTCTCCAGCACAAGAGTTTGCCAGCGTCGTGTTCTTTCAAGTTAGTATCTCCTTAGAATCACCTCACCTAAAACAGAACGGAATTAATTCAGTTCCCTTTCAAATTTAATCAGAAACTTATATTTTTGTGTAATTTATTTCACCGTACGATAATTTTGGGGTTAGTTTATAAGAACCGCCATTTCGTTTAATATTTTAGTAAATTTTATATGTAAGGGTTGTATAAAAATATCACCGAAATTTTATATTTGATAAAATAGCTATCTTTAACAAATAATGTAATAATAGATTATCGTTTGCTATAAAAATTTTAGTATTTGCCATTTACAGATAGATGGCGCCGTTATTTATTTGATATTTAATTTATTATATGACGTTTCCATAACCTCATTAGTTTTAAAATGCCAGAAGAGTTTGAAGACGTGTTTTGTATTAAAGATTGTCTTATATATATTTTCTGATTCCATTTTACGTACCTTTGTGATCACTAGAGTCTCAATTGATAAGGAAACATAGCATTTGGGTAAATAAATAAAGATTTAAGCTTGTTTTGGTTTGAAACGTTGTTTTTTATTTGTACAGTAAGTGTTTACATCGATTTCGATAATTACTTATATCAAAATTTAATAAACCGAGAAAGGGCTTTGAGGGTGCGCCTGTTAGGTCAGAAAATTGCCTATTCGTTAATAAGCGTCCGGAGTACGATTCTGACATACGATCTGGTCCCCTTTGAAGCGTCCCGTGCCACCTAGCAGGTAGGAAGTCACTTTCCACAGTTTTCTTTCACTTATTAGAGAGGTCGCTGGTGTATTGAAACACTAATTTAATTAATTTGATTTTTATTGAAAAAAAAAATATATAAATCGTAAACGACAAGCCAATAAATTAAAGTAAATTGAACATAATAATAATATTATATTTGAATGTTAAAAAAATAAAATTTAAAAATCCCGGGCATTGTGTTCTGAAAAACAGAGCAATATATTATATAATATAAGATTTAAGGTATTTTTGTAAATATATATCGCGATTGTGATTAGCTGTGCGATTATAAATTATATCGTTGGAAAAGTACGAATTTAAATCGTGTTTGAAAGTAATCACGTTTGAAAAATCAAATCGCAATTCAAGCGATATAAATCACAATAATTGTACTTATGGAGCGATTACTAGTGGTTTGTTTTTACATTTCAAACAGCAATATGGCTGAAAATATGAGGGTATATGTATTAAACAAATCGGTGCATTGGAGAACTAGAGGAAATAGCGGATTAATCGCTGTGAGGTAACGAATAATCTTAGAATCATAATCGCGATATACAGTGACCGGCATAAATATTGCAACATATGAAATTTTTTTTATTGTTAAAATATACTAAATTTTTTGGAATAGGTTGTGCATGACTAGAACCCCAAAATTTATTTTGACACACGTCACGTGACCACTAGTATGGCGGTAAATTTAAAAAATATGCCGTGAATCTACAAAAGTGAGGTTAGATGACATGATATCGAAAAAAGTTATTTGAAAAAGTTGCTTAGAATTCAATTTTGAGGCTGTATGCAAATTTTTGTAAACATATTTAAAAAAAAATAAAAATCATAATTTTTCCAAATATTGTTTGATTGAATTACATATCTAATTTTTTTTCGCTCTTAGGAGCTCAATTGCAGTACTACTTCCAAATTTGGTTGATCCTCAAACAGTTTTGTCAATTTTTGCATAATTAACATAGCGAAAACTGAAAAGTACGATTTCAGTGTGACCATTGTTGTTGCAAGGGACTGTATCTAGAAGTAATAAATAAAATTTTACAAACGTTTTCTCTCTAAGTCACTTAACAGACATTACTTTTATTGAAAATTATTATATTTCTTGTTTATTTTCGGCATTAAAGTGGAAACTGTTAGTCAAAAATTGATACTACTACATGCACGCACCGAAGTTTTTAAAGTAGATTTTGAAATTGGAGAACAACGAATAATAAACAATAGGTAAAATAAAAATGGTAGTAAGTAATTGCTTATTTGCCAAAAAATTAAAATAGTTTACTACATTATTTTGTTGTTTCTAATTTCAAAGCCTACCTTAATTATAAGAAACAGAAGGATATGTATGTCTAACAAGTAGGTATGCATTTTTAGAGTTTCATTTCTTAGTTGTTCATTACTATTAGTTATTGTTTGAATGTTTTTGCTTATTAAGTATTCCTATCATTAGCTAAAAATATTGGTTATTTATTTCTACTGAGTTTTGTAATTTCGAAACCTACTTAAATACCTTTGGTGAGTGCAATAACATTGTGAGGGCTTAGATGTTTAGTGTTATGAGTTTTGGACTACCGATTTCACTTTGACACAGAAAACAAAAAGAAAATATGATAATCTTCAATAAAAGTAATGTTTGCTAAGTGGTTTAGAGAGAAAATGTTTGTAAAATTTTATTTTTTACTAGTAGGTACAGTCCCTCGCAACAACAATTGTCACACTGAAATCGTACTTTTCAGTTTTCGCTATGTTAATTATGCAAAAATTGAGAAAACTGTTTGAGTATCAACCAAATTTGGAAACAGTACTGCAGTTGAGCTGCTAAGAGCGAAAAAAATGGAAATATGTAATTCAATGGAACAATATTTGGAAAAATTGTGATTTTTATTTTTTTAAAAATATTTTCACAAAAATTTGCATGCAGCCTTAGAATTGAATTCTAAGCAACTTTTTCAAATAACTTTTTTGGTTATCATATCATCTAACCCCAGTTTTTGCAGATTCACGGCATATTTTTTAAATTTACCGCCATACTAGTGGTCACGTGACATGTGTCAAAATAAATTTTGGGGTTTCTAGACATGCACAACCTATTCCCCCAAAAAAGTTTTAGTATATTTTAATAATAAAAAAATTTCCCATATGTTGCAATATTTATGCCGGTCACTGTATATTTACAAAAATACCTATACTTGTATTTTAACTTTCAATGATTTAAGATGTAAGTTTTAAATTTATAACAGAAAATCCTTCCGTATTCCTATACAAATCGTAGTAATTATTACTATTTCCAAACATATACGTATATAGCTAACGTACCTTTTATATCCACAAAGAATATCTAGGTAATATCAAGGTAATCTATGATCTAACTGTAGAGTGTCTTAAATAACTAACTACACCTAAAAGTAGAGTATAATTAAAGTCAATGTATTATTTAAAAAAAAAAACGTAGTCATTAAACTATCCTATGAATTTCACTTTAGTAAAAGTTTGTTAAGATATAAACATAAACCACCACCTCCACTGTATAAGTACCACGCCAGTAAAAAAAAAACACAAAAATTATTATAAAAGTAATCACAAGCAAATCGAAATTCCAGGTGTATTAAAAATTACCAAAATACAAAAAGCGTCCTTGTAACTGTGCTTATGAAAACGAAAACAAAAATGAAGGCTGACGTATCAGTGCCAGCAACCTAAATCACCTAAATTTGTAAATGTACCTAAACAAAATAGTTTCCTGTAGTTTGTTACCAAACAAGAGTTGTAGCGCCATCTACAAACGTCTCTTGTAACTACTAGAATTGTATTAACAGTTTGACCAATTAAACTTACCCATCTCCTATAGTATAGTTATCTCTGTAACAATAAACATACTTTGCAGCGGGGATACGAAAAAAAAAATGTGATAGGTAGTCCAGAGCAACTTTTTCGATATAAGAGAGGGGGATAATAATTGATATTTTTTTATCTGTCAAACTGTGAGTGCATCCGTGTCAATTACATTGTTTAATCCAATATCGTTATGATCTGCTTCGAGATATTTAGGTTCCGTTATTGCTTAGAGCTCCATTTGCGTAACTACTATACTTACCAATATTATTCAAAATATACATATGTAGCAGTGGTGGCCGGTAATTAAAGGCACAAGGCCACGTGCCCACCCAACCACCAAAATAAACACAGAAACAAATTCGCATGTAATTCAGTGCGTTATTTTATTTTATTATTTTTACGTATTTTTATAACGATGGTATCAAAATTTTCTTACCCATACTACATACTATTTGGAGTGAATGAATCTACACATTCCCGCGCTTTTGCCGATGCATCAAGCTTCGATTTTCTTTATATGAAAGCATGATGGTCCTGAAAAGGATCGTTTTTTCGAGACGGGAAGAATTAAATAAAATGTTCGAAATGGCTTGCACTCCAAGCGGCGATCCACACAAAAATAACGCCGGTAATGGCTGAATGATAGTGTATTGTGGGGGTATTACTCGGGACCAGCATTTAGGTTGGGCACAGGTCGGCTCTAGCCCACGGCATTTATAAATATTTTTTTTTTTTGTTAATGCTTACAGATAGACCGCTTGTGCATTAAGACTTTTTGATTGTATATGAATTACAGCTGCTATATATTATTATATTTACCTCTATATCTGATACACTCTGTAATTTTAATTATCTTACACAATTTTAAATCCCTAACTTTATGTTGTGTACAAGTTTTTTTTTTATGTTCCATTTGGAATAGTGTCATGCAATGAATTATAGATTCTATGTGATTTAGTTAATTAAAACAAATAAACAAATTACAATTAACAAACAAATGTATAAGAACCAGTCGTTAAATTGATTTTCTTTATTCTTTCAGCTGGCGGTTGAGAATCTTATAACGCCTATTGTATTTCTACAAAAGTATTTTCAGGCTTTAAATGCCCCGAGTCATACAAATAATGTCATTTTCTGATGTATAAAAAAGCTTGGAAGCCGTCTAAAAACGGATCTTAATTTTATCTGTTGCAGGATGGACTCAAGATCTCTGTCCTATCAGGACAGCAGGAAATATTGAACGGGGGCCTCATTAAGTACGCTGTTACTTTCCCGTATTCAAGTAAACAAGCTGTTCCGTACTTAACTCAGATCAAATTCAACGGTCAAAGCTTGTGTACCGGCCCTGCGCCTCCATGTAAGTATCTTACCTATATCATCATGTTTTCAATTTAACGCTTTAATTATTTTTTCATATTGTTCTGTATAGATTGAATGTCAATGTCGATTTATTGTTTTCTATATCAGATGTTGATAATTGTTCTCTTCAGTGTTTTGCCACTTGCGTCTGCAATTCACTAGCATTAACTCTAGCCACTTTTGCGTCCAGTTGTTTAGGTGCTATGACAACGCACTTTGTGTTCACTCTAGATACCTTTTAGATCTAGTCTACCAATCAGAACGAGAAAAAGCGTAATTGTGATAAGTGAGAGGAATTAGTATATGTATTTTGAATACAAGGGAGGAAAATGCTTTATTGCAGGTCGCGGGCAAATATTAGGTTTGTTCCAAGAGAGATTAGTTGCCGACAAAGGTATGGACTCCTTTAATGCGCAAGTTTCGTTTGAAACAAATCCCAAGCTTTACTGTGTTAGAACTAGTTGGAACGCACATTAATATATACATTAATCGATAGGTGACGCAGAATGCAGTTCGGCATAGTTATAAGCTATAAAGTTAACATGGGCATGCGTTGGTAACAAGTACATATCGGATTGAGAAAAATCCGCAAATCGTTCTGACTGTCAGCAAACCATTACAAACCATGTTGGAACACATGATTTTATGTTTGGCTTTCTTGGAACGCATATTTTTCACTGCGCATGTCCCGTACGGTCAGTGACGGGTTGCAGGCTTTCTTGGAACAAACCTATTATAAGTTCATTTAGTGTAACAGACGAGGTACTACGTGAGTCAGTTTGCTATGACGTCACGACCGTGTTGCAAATTTTCTGTTCGTCAAAACGTAAACAAACCGTTAGGTTATTTAACTGTCAAACACTTTTGACAGGTGAATAAACAAACTCTTAAAAACAACATTTACCGTTAATATTAGTGATGATTCTTTTTGAAAATCAGGATATAAAGTATGTTAATCATGATAGCAGTGGAAAAAATAACAAAAAAGCACAAGTGAGTACAATAAATTTAATCGGGACCATTATCGCTTAAAGTATTCACAGTAACGATTAGTATGCAAGTTTCTTCTCTATCAAAACCAATCTCTCTGATTTACTACTTATAAATTTCGTTTCCAATATGTTGTACATCAAGTACGTCAAATTTCCCGACTAATTTAATTCAATCCGCTTTATACAATTGTATGCATCCCCCGATCTGCCATATTTCATCTATCGTTTCGTCACAAACTTCCTTTTCTTTGAGAACAAATAATATATACCACAACAATGTGTTTCAATGTCTTTTTCTTTAAGAGCACTGTTAAAAATGTTTAATGTGTTACGTTAGTCTGAAAAATGTATGTGGAAGAACCACTTCTGTAAACAATATTGTATATACTCACTGTTTTCGTACATGTCATAAATTGTGTTTCCAATAGCACATTGACAATGAGTAGAATAATCAATTTTTACAACATTTATTTCGTATGCATTTTCGTTTTGGGTTAGTGGATGTAATTCCTTGTTTACTCATGTATGAAATTTTGCTTATGTTTAGAACACTCGTTACTCTCAAAAAAACGAAATACTGTAAAGAATATGACATTAAAAATATATGGATTTTATACTCCTCGCACGAAAGTTAACGGGAGTAATGGCCCGTTGTTCTTGCGTTCTGCGTCGAAATACACGATTAACGAAACTATTAACTCCTTCGATTGTTTACGCAATGGTTTCGGTATGGTTTAGTTGTAATAACTACTTATTTTAAATAAATATATACCAAGTATAAACGCAAATTCCCACACTTTACTGCAAATGTAATTAAACCTGATGCGCTTGGGAACATATTAAAAAAAAGAAAAATTACAATACGATAATTAACAGCCGACTAAAAGGAACATAAAAAATACTGTTTTTTTCTAGTAAATAACAACGAGTACCGACCCCTTAAATAAATAGAAGATTGTTAAAAAAATTGGAAAACTAATCGATGTTGAATCGATGAAAAAAATAAAATAAAAAAAAAATGGAAAAATCTTTAAAAAATGTAAAAATGATTATAAGAAATTATAAAAATCTGAAAGAATTGTAAAAAATGAATTAAGTTTAAAAAATAAAAAAATGATAAATTTGGGGGAATATTTCCAAAAACGTTAAAAAGTAATAATAAAAAATTGATGCAAAATTTCAAAAATAAATTAATGTATAAATAGAAAATATATTAAGTTTGAGAATATTTAAAGAAAAAATTAACAGAAAACGTAAAAAGTCAGAGAGAAAAAAGGAGTGATGTTAAAAATCTAAAAGCATTGAAGTTTAGAGAATAATTTTAAAAATATTTAAAAAAAACAGTTAAAAAGGTATAGAATATATTAAATTTTTATACATTAAAAATATTGAAAATTAAAAAAAATGAAAAAAACGTGAACGTGAAAATATAAACTATTGAAAAAAAATGGAAAAGGAATTTAAACTTGAAAAAAAAAATATTAAGTTTGAAAAATATTTAAAGAAAAGAATTAACAAAAAACGTAAAAAAGTGAGTGATGAAAAAATGTTAAAAAATCTAAAAACATCGAAGTTTAGAGAATAATTTTAAAAATATTAAAAAAAAAGTTCAAAAGTTAAAGAAGTATGGAATATATAAAATTTTTATACATTAAAAATATTAAAAATAAAAAAAATGAAAAAACGTGAACCTAAAAATATAAACTATTGAGAAAAATTGGAAAAAGGAATTTAAACTTAAAAAAAAATATTAAGTTTGGAGAATATTTAAAGAAAAGAATTAACAAAAAACGTAAAAAAGTGAGTGATGAAAAAATGTTAAAAAAATCTAAAAACATCGAAGTTTAGGGAATAATTTTAAAAATATTAAAAAAAAAGTTCAAAAGTTAAAGAAGTATGGAATATATAAAATTTTTATACATTAAAAATATTAAAAAATAAAAAAAATTAAAAAACGTGAACGTAAAAATATAAACTATTGAGAAAAATTGGAAAAAGAAATTTAAACTTGAAAAAAATATTAAGTTTGGAGAATATTTAAAGAAAAAAATTAATAAAAAACGTAAAAAAAGTGAGTGATGAAAAAATGTTAAAAAAATCTAAAAACATCGAAGTTTAGAGAATAATTTTAAAAATATTAAAAAAAAAAGTTTAAAAGTTAAAAAAGTATGGAATATATAAAAAATTTATACATTAAAAATATTAAAAAATAAAAAAAATGAAAAAACGTGAACGTAAAAATATAAACTATTGAGAAAAATTGGAAAAAGAAATTTAAACTTGAAAAAAAAAATATTAAGTTTGGAGAATATTTAAAGAAAAGAATTAAAAAAAAACGTAAAAAAGTGAGCGATGAAAAAAATGTTAAAAAATCTAAAAACATTGAAGTTTAGAGAATAATTTTAAAATATTAAAAAAAAAAGTTCAAACGTTAAAAAAGTATAGAATATATAAAGTTTTTATACATTAAAAATATTAAAAAATAAAAAAAATGAATAAACGTGAACGTGAAAATATAAGTTATTGAGAAAGTTAAAAAGAAAATAAAATTAAAAAAATTTTAAAGTTCGGAGGATATTTATTTTAAACAGGATTGTTAGAAAAAATTGTAGAACAAGCTAGTAAATAGAAAGAGAAAGAAAGGTTTAACAAATAATGTTAGACATAACGGGACAATACTATTTCATCTATTTTTTTTTAATTCTAGAATCATTTATATATTTCTTATTCCTCAAAATTTCTACTTTTTCTATGCCAAGAAAGGTGAGGTATTGTAAGATCCTGATTTTGACATTATTTTTCTACGGCCGAACTATTAGGTGAATAAATTACCTCAGATACCAATTCAATGCAAATTTGATCCGCGTAAATCCCATAAAAATTTACAGTGCGAATTTTTAAACACAGAATTACGTTTATCAGTTTCCAATTAAGTTTTACTTAAGAGATAGTAGTTTGCCAAAATATCCTTTCCCGCATGTCAAAATACTTCGTGATATTCTTGGCGTGTACTGCGAATGTTACTATTGATTAAGTTACTGTTTTTTTGATAAAGGGAATTTAAAATATGACAGAGTCACTTGAGGACACAAAGAGTCGACTACTGTTACGGTTTTACCTCTGGAATTACTTTTTCAAAGTAACGAATTACCATTTTTGACAGTTATACCATATTGGGTGATTCACACCACTTTGTGCGAAGTAAGTCGATCCTAAGATTAGCGCCAGACCCAGTGTATCTCCCTCCTCCATATGAAGGAGGCGACCAATTTAATAACCAATGGTTCATTAAAGATGCACCCCAAGCACCCGATAGCCCAGATGCAGGTATAACAGCTTATCTATTCTACCATTCCGAAAAGACTTCTTAACGTGTTGTCTCTTTCAAAATAGATCAGAACTCAATCCCTTCTGCCGACGCAAACAGCTCAGTATTCGAGATTTGGTGGCCACAATATTACAGTACCCAATTTTTAATGAATTGTTTAACTGTCTTGGAAATAAACTTACGTTTGCCATGTCCCGTTGTTGTTTCTGGTGCCCCTTCCTGTAAAGCTGGATCCACTGAAGTAGTTGTCAATACAGCCCCTCTTTTGATTGTAGAAAAAGCCTGTGAATCCATCAAAGTTTAGCCAAAACGTCCAAAATATTAAATTATTACACATCCATATTTGACTCTGTGTGATACAATTTAAAATCAGCTAATAATGGTTGAGGTTAAAAAAAAAAAAAATTAGAAAGTACAATGTAAATAGTCAAACTTATGTAAAACTTGTAATGAACAGACATTCAATTAAATGAAGAATAAAACACTTAAGTTTAAACAAACAACACTTTAAAACCATTTAAAATAAATGTTAACCACTTCGAACTCAGTATATGTACAAAATGATTCTGAAAAGTCGAGACTAAAATTTAAATTAAGGTAAAAATTTCCAGAAAATTGATGTGCTAAAGACGTAGTGCAGGTCATCTATCGAGTAAAATGAATGGTTTAATGAAAGGTTTTTACTAGTGAGTGGTTGGTTGCCGCAATATTTCCAATGTCTCTAAGTTGTTGAAGTAGGTACCTTTTTTGCCGTATGTAATATTTGGAAATTGTGATTGATCTTAAAGTGGTGTTTATTTTCTTTTAAACGGCAATCATTATATTTACCTCCTGACATGTAATAATTACCATTGCACATACGTTGGAAGGAGCTTTAAAAATTTCGAAATTAGGATAAAAGAGCGTTTATGTAGCGTAAAACCCAATTCTATTGTAGATTTCTTGTTCGGTAAATATTTAAAATAAAATAAATACCACTTTAACATCAATCACAATTTCCAAATATTACATACGGCAAAAAAAGGAACCTACCTCAACAACTTAGAGGCATTGGAAATATTGACGCAACAGCTCACTAGTACAGACCTTCATAAAGTATTTCAAGTATTCTACTATGTCTTTAGGACATCATTAGTTTTGTCTTTCAATATTAATGGCACAAGTTTATTGCAATTTTCTTGAAAATTTCTATCTTTATTCACATTTTAGTCTGGACTTTTTCCAGAATCATTTCAAATACTGAGTCCGAAGTGGTTACATGTATTTTAAATAATTTTAAAGTGTTGTTTGTTTAAACTTATGTGTTTCATTCTTCAATTAATGTCTGTTCATTACAAGTTTTACATAGTTCGTCCATTACATTGCACTTCTAATTTTATTTATTTTTAAACTTGAACATTCTTAACTGATTTAAATTTTATCTTTTAAATAATGTTTACCAAAAAAAAATAATTTTATACAATACTTTTGTTAATAATTATTGCACACTCTCATTTTTGATACTTCTTTACCTGGCCTGAGGATGCTGTCGTGTGATATTAAAGAATTTTGTGAGCATCTAGACCTCATTTGATTTCTTTTTTCCTCTATCTCTAGTATAGGGTCTCATTTTTTTTGTAGATGTCCTTTTAACGTCGCAGTAGTGTGAGTAGAGTCATGTCTGTTCATCGTTAAGAATGGTGTATTCATTCTGTAGTTCACCATTCTCTTCCAAATACTTTTACAGAACTATGCTGTACATTCCAAAATCCTTCAAAGGTATCTCCTCTTGAAAGTTTACCCGCTTTACAATGATGAAAAATCATTTCACCATATTCTCCTTTGTTATCTGGAAATTTGTTTAGGATTGGTGTGATGTACGGAACCTTTTGCTTTGCTAATTGTGTTTTATCGCTGCAAATACTACCAATAAGTTTATTTAAAATATATTCACCGGTAGCATATTTTCGATCTTTTGTTGCTTTCTAGCATTAAAATTTATGATATAACTGCTTAGTAAAGTTTTGTTAATTATTTCGAAAATATTTAAAATATAACATTCTCAATTGATTCGCATTACATTATTATATGCGGCTGATAGGTCAAAACATGATGTACTTTGTCAGAGAAGTGCTGTCTACAGGGTTAGTTGAAGTAGTTGGATCTGTGTAGTGTTCGAAAAAGCAAAATGACGGATTCAAAATGGTGGAGGAAAATTTTAAATTAAAAAAAATAACTTTTCTTGCAAGTCCGTAATCTACTGAATAGGGGAATATCAGTGTTCGCTGATTACGAATGTAGTGTGAAAAACAAAATGACACCTGGCTTGTGGAGGGAAAGTATTTGAAAAAAACATAATTTTAAGGTTTTTGATGATAATTAATATGAAATGTGAACATTTCAAAATAATCATTGTTTTTAATTATAAATTGTGGCAATTACATTATAATATCGAAAGAAATTGTCTAAAATTGGTAACAAATTTAAAAGCTGCTTAAATAATTAAAAAAAATGAAAATTCTGAAAAAGAAGTTAAAATCTTTGAAAGAAAAATAATAAAAAAATATTAGGAAAGAAAAGGAAAAGAGGGTTTAAAAAAGATTCAACTGTTGAAGAATTAAAAAGAAACAAAGATATACAAAAGAGATAAAACAATTAAAAACTGTTAATAAAGATATAAACAAAATTAAAATTGCTAAAAAAAGTAAAAATTTTGGAATAAAATATTAAAGTAAAACAAAATGAGAAAAATAAAAAAAAATAATGCATAAAACGTAAAGTTTAAGATTCATGAATATTTAAGAAATCTTAAAAGTTAAAAAAAAAATAAAAATCAAAACTAAATTGATGTAAAGAGATAAAAAGTTTGGCTAAAAAAATATTTTAAAAATAAAAATATGGAAAAAAATTAAAAACTGTTCAAAGAGCTGGAAAAAAAAATTAAAAAAATGTTCCGGTTTGAAGAATAGTTAAAAAAAAATGTTAAGGTTTTTGATAATAATAATTATTATATTATATATTATTATATTAAAATAATAATTATTATAAAAAGTGGACATTTCAAAATAATTATTGTTTTTATTCATAAATTGTGACAATTACGTATAATATCGAAAGAAATTATCTAAAAATGGTGACAAATTAAAAAATAAACAATAATTTTAAAAATAACTTTAAAAGACGCAAAAAAGGGGTAAAAACCCTTTGCTAAAATAAAATAAAATAAAAATATTATGATGGAAAAAAAGAAATTATGCAACTGGGAAAAATAAAAAAAAAGTAAATGAAAGTAAAAGTAAAAAAACTGAAAAAATTGTTTGAAAACTAAAAAAAAACTAAAGTTTGAAGAATATTTAAAAAATGTTATGAGAAATTAAAATAATAAAACAATAAATTTGAAAAAAAAAGTTAAACTTAGGAAAAACATGCAAAAGAGGTTAAAGTGTGGAAAAAATAAAAACTATTGAAAAAAAAAATAAAAAATGTTAACGTTTGAAGAATATTTTTTAAAGGAAGTAAAAAAAATGAAAAAAATTGTTATAAAATTTGAAAAATGAAGCAATTTGGAAAAAATTGAAAAATGTAAAAAAGGGGTGAAAATGTAGTAAAAATTAAGCTGCTGAAAAGGTTTAAAAAAATATCAAAAATTAAAGACTGTTGAAGTTTGGAAAATGTTTTAAAATATTAAAAAGATAAAAAACGAAAAAAGTTAAAACGAAGAATAACTTGATGTAAAAAGGAAAAGGATTAGAACAGTGTTCAAAAAAAGAATAAATTTGGACGAGAATATTAGAAAAAAAATGAAAAAAATGCGTAGAAAAAGGTAAAGTTGTGGAAGAAAAATTCTAATTAAATATACATATTAAATAATATTATATATTAAATATATAATTAACTGTAAAAAATATTA